>BGPR01016125.1:10647-26442 GCA_013235015.1 Araneus ventricosus
GGTTGGGTTCCGCACGTTAACAACGGAACCCAACCCAACTCCCAACGCAACCGGGGGTACCAGAATAGACGCCTAAGAATATAATAGCATATTTTGCTACTTACTTTAAATCAAGGGGCTATTTAAATTAAGAGCTATTAGTTTTTTGTAAAAATATTCATTTGATGATATCTAAATCATTCACTTGTTCTCTAATTGTAGCCTCGTAGCGCTTTCTCTAAAAAATGATTCCACAAGCCACATTTACATCGTTGCAACATAAGCTGCCTATTATAATAAGGCTCAATCTAGACCGACGGTCCAACTTTGGCAACTCTCCATTATTTGCAAGAAATTCAGGAATGATGAAAGAAGAATATTCGCGATACAAAATAATAATAATAATATATATATATATATATATAAACTGTAGCTATATATAACTTCCTAGATTACATGAACATAAATTTAAAAAGTAGATAGTTATTTGCTGGTGCTCCATCCACACTGTATTTGAGAATCATTACTTACAAATGCTGTAATTTCACATACGTTTTATTACATGTACGTGGGATGATGTATCTAAATATGACAACAACTGAATTAAAACCGAATAAAATGTGCGCTGATATGATTGAACAGAATTTTCCTTCTGAATAAAATGAGATGACGAATTTTAAATTTGAAGGAATTTAAGTGATCTTCAACGTTTTCATCTCGGGAAAAGAACTGCGGGTTTTTTAGAATTAACCAGAATTTGATATTAAAATAATTTACTTGAATCCTGTTTTACTTATTTTGACCAGATTGCTTACTATTTTGCTGAAAAATTAAGTTTCATGCAATTTGTTTGCCTATTTTTAGAGTGTAATGAAGCATTTAATATATGTCAAGTATTGGTTGTGGGTTAAATAATCGGCACCAAAAGAAATTTTTCATTTAAAAATTTCCTCCCTCATTTCCTAATTTCAAAGCAATACAAATATCGCTATTGAACAGTTCTTAAGAATGAATAGAGGAATATTGTGTCTGAAAACAAATTTTATACACATAGCATCACGTGCATGGAAAACGATAACTTTAGTATATATTTTTAAGTCACAATCAGCTATTTTAGTTTTGGGAAATCACAAAAAAAAAATACTTTTAATTGCAACTTAGAGGGTTCTCTAGTATAATATTTGTGATTCTGCAAACATATCCTTAATTATTTCTTAAAATTAAAAGGCAATATGTTTTTGAATAATTGAAAGTCATGCATATTTTCAAGATTTCTGCAACTATCTGGTGGAATTGAAAAGAAAATGTTGAAAACATAGGAGTTTATATAGCTTCATGTCTAAATCAGACCCTGAGTGAAGTTGACTTTTATTTTGTAATAATCGTATTAATTTTTTTTTTTGTTTTTGTTCATTAACTGTAAATGATTCAGAGTTTTAATTAATTTCTTGTTGTTTTTTTAAATAATTAATTCTAACTGTAAAATTCATGATTTTGTGGAAGGAAATGGCATTTTGCAATTTGGATGCTGATAGATGGCAATTCGATTACTCGATAAAGTAAAGTAATAGTGCTAGGTAACTCTGAATCATTAAAATAAAACAGAGAGAATCGAGAAATCTGTAGTACTTGATATATATTTAAAAATAGTTCTTCAAAAGCATGTTGGGCACCAATCATTTCGAAAATGTAATAATCAGCGATATTGTTTCGTTTAACATTTGAAATTTGAAGTAGTAATTTCTGCAATGATTAAACTTGCCTTTTATCTACTTTTAACAAATGATAAACATTTTCTCGCAATATGTTTCTTAATCACATATTTAAAGACAACTTTACTGTTACAGTGAAATTAAAGTACTTATTTTGAAAATAAGTGAAACAGCAAAATAGTACTAATAAATGTTTGAGCTTGATTTTAAAATGTGTCTTGTGCATTCTCTTTCCTTCTTTTAAATAAGCGAAGCAATAAATAAAGATAAAATTTGTAATAGACTGAAAATTGAAACTCGGTTTATTAGACTGCATCAAAATTATCATTTTTATAACTCTTGCAGCGTAAATTTATAAACGAGTTCCTTTTTCTATCAATTTTGTTGAGAAGCAATTTCTTTTTAATTTTATTCATGTATTTCCAATTTATTTAACATTACGATTATACATACATAACCCACGCCGACCGATTCACCCAAAGGGTCAGCAAGGATCGACGGAGAGGAACAATTAACTTATGTCGATTATTTATAATTTAACTTAAATTATATCGGCATTAGTCATTTGTTTGAGAATAACAGTTATTAAGATAATTAGCATTTTCCCACGGAAGCATCGTTGAAGTAGGGGGCAGTGATATAGATTGATTGTTACATGCCAAAGATTTTCAATGCGCTAAAGCCACGCCAAATCATATAGACATCGATAAAGTTTACAATAGTGCAACCTTTCCAAGGCACACTTACTCCAAGCACAAAGGACACTTTCCAAGGCACAAAGGACACTACTTAATGACTTAGCGCTAATGAGGCTGTGCGCAAGTTCCACAATACCATCTCGACAAGGCCACTAGGGGATGCAAATTTCGCCCTCCCCCAACTTCCAAAACCAGAGATTTTTTTATTGGTTTTTATTATGTCTCTATATAAACAATTTTCAAATAACAAATATTTCTTTTACTTAATTTTAGTTCGTATCATAGAAGAAGTCACTAGATTTAGTTTTTATAAAGTTTAGCTTCTGAAGAATAGAATTCCTCATAGAAGGTGCTGTTAAGCCTATTGCTTAGACGTTTTTTGCCAAAAACTTCTGAAATATTTATTACACAACAATTATTTTTATGCCATTTTAAAGAGCGGAAAATTATCTTTTTAATGATATTAATTCCATTGCGATAAAGTGTTTTCTCTGAATGTTATTAAGGATTTTAAAATATATTTTGAACGAAATTTCTAAAGATAATTTTTATTCTTATAGAAATAAATTCAAGCCAAATTACTGTTTCGCGCGCGGGCTTTTGCCAATGTTAAACTTAATATAAGAAAATTGTTTTCTTTCAGCATAAACAAAAAAGTAGACTTTTAACTTCCGGTTTCCGGTCGTCGTATCATTGACAGCTTTTAATACGGTTACACAGTGATCCAATGACGTTAGTGAATTGTTCTCTCGATGTTTTGCTTAATTTTCACAAATTTTAAACTGATCCTAATGAGTGTGTCTGTTAGTCCGGTTCCTATCGTAGGAAGACGAAAAAGGAATGGGAAGAAAAAGATGTTCTAACGGTCTATCTGTCGCAAGAACTCCTCCTAAATGGAGAATAGTCTTGACATGAAATTTCCAAGTGCCATTCTGGGGTCCGTTCTTAGATTAATTCTAATTTTTCAAACTTTAAAAAATTACTTCCTAAGATATTAAATTAAATAACGAAAACTAAGCCAAGTTTCGGCGTTTTATCTCAGTGTTTCGTCAATAATTTCAGAAAAAATATATTGCACGTAGATTATTTACATACCATCTTAAAGAGCAGAAAATTATCTTTTTAATGATTTCAATTTAAATTTTATTCGTTCTTTTTCTTAATTTAATAAACATTTCAAATTTATTTCATACACAATTTGTAACAATGCTTTCTGTTATTGTAATAAAATTCAAACCATTGATCGTTTTATCAAATCCTTTATTCCGGTATTTTTACCATTGTGAAAGTTATGATAAAAATAATGTTTTCTTTGAATATGAACAGAAAGGCAGAAATTTTATTTAGCTTTTATTTCGTAGCATATACCTGTTTCAGTATGTTTGCACCACAACAACAATGATGTTAATTACTCTCTTTCCGCGGTGCTTCATTGAATTTTACAAATTTTATAATGATCATAATGAGTGTGTAAAATCCTTCAAGATTGTTGATCCCACTTCCTACCGGAGGGAGAGGGCCTAAGGTGAAAAAGATAGAACAATATGAGGGTTTTTTTCCGGTCAGTGACAAAAACACTAACGATAATTGTTGTCCGGATAATGGCAAAAAAAAAAAAAAAAAAGACCGGGGGGTGGGGTCGCTGCGACACCGCCGGTGGGTTTGAGGGGCATAGACTTACTTACCTTACTCAACTGTGACTTTCTGTGTCTAAAGTTGTCCAATGTGACTAAAGTAGCTATATGTGACTTTGACATATGACCTATGCTCTATGACCTTCCTCAGTTAAATGAAACTAAATCCAACTCAACTCAATTAAATCGTTGGAAAGGACAGCTCAATTAAATCAATAATTGTTAATAATAATTAATTAAGGACAGCTAATTAATCGATTACTCAACTATGACTAAAGTAGCTCTATGTGACTTTGACCTATGCTCTACGACCTTCCTCTGTTAAATGAGTTAATCTGAATGAATGAATTAATCTGAAATGAATTAATTATTGATCTGTTAAAATCCAGTTAATATACCGCTCACAACCGATGCGTTCGCGCGCGTCGGTCGCTGTGACGTCATCAAAATTCTTCGTGATTTTCACCAATTTTCCAAATCGACTGTGACTAAACTATAATCACAAATTCTAAAATTATTTTTGCAATCTTCAATGTCTACCTTTCTCTGTTACGTGAATCTAAAATCAACTCTCTATGTTATTTGGTTGAGGAGCTATAAGCGTTTAACTTTACCACGAAATTTCGACGTAATTCAACAATTTTTGAGTAATATTTCGCTTGAACTTAAGATAGATGAATAAATTGCCAAATGTAATTGGATAGTCTGCATACGCGCGCGTCGGTCGCTGTGACGTCATCAAATTTTCAGTGATTTTCACCAACTTTGAAGCTCGACTGTGACTAAACCGTAATTCCAAATTCTAAAAATATTTTTGCAATCTTCAATGTCAACCTTTCTCTGTTAAATGAAACTAAAACTCTCTATGTTATTTGGTTGCGGAACTATAAGCTTTTAAAAATATCACGAAAAGCGTCATAATTTTTTCCTTTCCCGCACCAAATTTTACACCATTAGACCACTATGAAGAGACGTAAGTCTAAGTCAAAATCCAAGATATGAAAGAGTTTCTGCTGTTGCCGTAGCAATGATGGGGAGGGGAAAAATGGAATACGAAGGACAACGAGATTCTTGCCAGGTGGTTCAAACTAAGGAGAGAAAAAGAAGGGTGTTTCGCTGATGGTTCAAAGGGTCAGTTCATTAACGAAAATTAACGAAAGACGCTCCCGCGAAAAGCACTTTTAGTAAATTGAAAGCGTTGTATGTACTTGGACTTGGAAAATATTTTTTATCCCCAGCTACGCCGGGCATATCAGCTAGTCTATAAAATAAGGCAGAAATTACATGTATCTGTCTGTCTGTCGGTCACAAGAACTCCTCCTAAACAGTGAAAGGTAGCGACATGAAATTTACACACGACATTCTAGAGCATATTTCTAGGTCAAAGGTGCTATTTTCAGATTTCAGAGACAATTAGTTCTTAAGATATTTAATTAAATAACGAAAATTAGCTGCTTTTAAGCCTAATGCTTAGATGTTTTTCGCCAATAACTTCTGAAATATTTATTAGACAACAATTATTTTTATGCCATTTTAAAGACCAGAAAATGATCTTTTTAATGCTATTAATTCCATTGCGATGAAGTGTTTTTTCTGATTGTTATTAAGGTTTAAAAATATTTTTGTAACGTAATTTCTAACAATACTTTTTATTCTTATAGAAATGAATTCAAGCCAAATTACTGTTTCGCGCGCGTCCTTTTGCCAGTGTTAAAGTTAATATAAGAAAATATTGCTTTCTTTGACCATAAACTACAAAGGAGACTTTGCACTTCCGGTTTCCTGTTGTCGTAGCATTTACAGCTTTAAATACGGTTACACAGTGATCCAATGACGTTAGTGAGTTATTCTCTCGATGTTTTGTTTCATTTTCACAGTGAGATATTACAAAATATCCATCTGGAGATACGGTAATGGGCATTAACAAAGAACATCATATTCTGTAGTGTTCTTCAACATCTTAGATTTGTCAGGGGCACCTTCCGACAAGCCGAGATTGAATGTCGATGTGCCAGTATTACTAATACGTAACCTCGATATACCGAGACTGCGCAATGGCACACGGATACAAATTAAACACCTAGGTCCGAACTTCGTAAAAGCTACTGTTATGACTGATATAGGGAGAAGAGAGAGTGTTTTAATTCCACGCCTTCCGATAATACCGAAGGATTTATCATCTCAGTTCAAAAAGTAACAAATCCCTTTAAAAATATCATTTACCAGGCTCAGGGCCAGACACTGAAAGTGGCAGCCGCACATTTGGAAAAACCATATTTTTCGCATGGGCAACTATATGTGGCGTGTTCACATGTGTCCAGCCCACACAACCTCTACATCCGTGCAAATAACGTGGTATACAAAAGTATATTAGCATAGATAAACAATTTACATAACTATATCAGCATACATGTACAGTACACTCCTGTCAGTCGTCCAATTAAGTATTATCAACTGTCAGAACTTTTACTTTCCTCTTTCAAAATGCAACAAAACATTTACATTCGTGAATTAAAAAAAAAGAATAATTCAAATTCTTCGCGCACGAAGTCGCGGGTAACAGCTAGTCTTTCAATAAATTTAATCTAGTTGTAATGTTTTGTATAACTTTTTCTAGAAATTTGGCATGAAATTCTTCAAATCCACAAAAACAGAATAATATTGCCCGAAATAAACAGATTTCATCACCTACAATTGGTATTTTACAATATTTTTGACACGTCATTGTGATGGAGCTGTTGGGATCTATATATTTAAAATAATATGGTAAATCCCTCAGACAGTTCGCCAGCCCCAAACACTCGACGGATTTCGATAATTTTTATTTCGTATGATTGCTTATGACGTTTAGATATGTTATTTAGAGTCGTCTGCCCCCCCAACCCCATTTAAGAACGAAATCGAAAAAAACATATAGAGAATGTATCGTGGAGAAATATTTTTCCCGATATCGTTCGAAAATGGGGTGTGGTGTGGGACAGGCGACCCAGGTAGCACAGAAATATTATATAATATTTGCACAATGTTACAATATTATGAACACCGAATACTGTAATAAAGTATTGTATTGTATGTATCAGTATTTCCGAGATATTATATTTTCACAAATAATATAAAAGCAATGTTTATTTATAAAAATCTTCATTTTAACTCAGGATATCACTCGATTGGAGGTTTTATTACAAAAACCCCAGATAGCACGTAAGTTTGCAGCAAGTTTGATTTTGACTTGTCATGGCAAAATTTGACTCGTCAAACTTGAAATGAACTTGTAGCAAGTTCGCCGTGACAACTAGCGCCACCCTCGCTTGCAAATCAAACTTGCAGCAAGTATGCAAAACAAGCTTCCTGCAAAGACAGCACAAAGAGATAATTATCTTTGTCTCTGTTTTAAAAAAAACATCCGATTTTTAATAGCATCTCCTAGACCGTCCTTCTTTTTATTAATTCAATAAATCAATGATAACTTGTAAAAAAAACTAACTTTTTTATAAAAAAATTTTTGAAACATTTTCCATCTTTTTACTAAATATATCACTCGCACTTTAAAGAAAACTATATCGCCTTTTTCTTAATGTTGAAATTTTAGAGTTTATAAACAAAATTAAACCGAAAAAACAGTCAATGTTTGTTGAAAAATAAACTTATACATCTTGTCCCATTTTAACGTAATTACTTTTGAACTCTAATTTCATAATTTATTCTACTAGCAAAACGTTGTTATTAGCGAAAATCGCTCTCTCTTTGACTTCAAATCATATTCTCAACTCAAAAAATTAATGAAATCAAGAAAAAAGTTTAAAATAAATCGTATACGAATCGAAGCGCGAACGATGTATTAGCGAAATCTATCTTCTCCTGTCGTAGCCGAACTGGTCGAGTGGTATCGACGTCTGTCTACTAATCGGTAGGTCGCGAGTTCTATCCCGGGTTGTGTCCGTACTCTGTTTTTGCTATAATTTGCAATGAGTTCCATGGTGACTTCGAAGCTTTCGTTAACTTGCTGCAAGCTTGCACTCTTGTCATGACAAATTTGTGGCAAACTTGCACTCTTGTCATGACAAATTTGTGGCAAGCTTGCTGCAAACTAAAATTGCTATCTGGAACACCACTGGAACAATTATTCTTTAAGATGCTGAATATTATATCATACTATACAATACAATGCACGTGATATTTTGATTTTTACATTAATCTGCATTGATCAATATTTTAAGGTGAAGTTATTCGTATGCTCGACAGATGGCAGCCTGAAAATACAATAACACTTTATTAAACAGTAGTGGATGATATTTGTGAAAAAGTATTTTAAAAAATGTTCATTTGAATAACAATGTTTATATAGTCATTTTGTTTTACTGTATATAAAAGGCGGGCCGGATTCAGCTAATAAAGTTAACCATAAAATAGCTCTCACATTTGGATTATCTATTTGTTCTGTAAAAAAAAAATTGAGTGTTATTCTCATCGTAAAAATATGCTCGTGATTTTTTGTTGCGAATCTTGTATTTGATTTTCAAACAATACTTTAACTATAAATGACGTCTCTTAATACATTGAAAGAGGAATAAATAAATTTCAAATTTATTTCAAAACCTTTCAAACATATTATTATAATTACTTTTAAACCTTTATTGCCTTAATTTATTAAATTAGCAAACTTAGATATAAAAGAACTAAAATTGCTTCCTCTTTGACTTCTAATCTCATTTTGAACTCGAAATTGTAACGATAAAAGATAATTTTTAATTAAAAAAACTATTCAGAATTTATTGTGAATGTACATAAAATTTCGTAGAGATCCAAACTCTGTAACTACATTTTATTTTCATCATTTACGCCTTCTGCGGCAAGTCTCTCTGGCTCAGTGGTAAGATGCTAGGTTGGTATGTAGGAGGTCCCAGGTTCAAAACTCGCTGTAAGTGGAGGTTTTCAAAAAATCGCGAAGTGTTACCCATAAGTTCAATTAAGTGAATAATATTTTTCCATGCTTCAAAGATGTATTTTTAAAATATTCACTATATTATATAATATTATTCAGTATAGTACACACATTATTTAATATGGTGTAATATTATACAGTATTATATGACATTATCCAATATTATGAAAACAACATTGTACAGTATTGAAAAAGTCTTACGTTTTACACTGTTTCAATATTGGGAAAAATATTGTACAATATTACTTTTTCGAATTTTATGATATAAGACAATATCATGTGCTATGTGGGAACCCTTGATGACATATCTAGACTTCATAACATTTCTGTTAAAAAACAAATTGTCGAAATCCGTCGGGTGGTGGGGGGCTGGGGTATTTCTACAAGGTTTTTCCCCAAAGACAAAGTACAGAGAAGTGCTTTTTCGATTTCATTCGAAAATGGGGGTGTTGGGGGGGGCAGGCGACCCTTGACGACATATCTAGATGTCATAACCTTTCAAATGAAAAAAAAAAAAAAAAATTGTCGAAATCGGTCGAGGCTGGCGAACTAGGTGAAGGTTTTTTCACCAAATTATTTTAAATATATAGATGTTATATAACTTTACATGTTCATGAATTATTTCATTAGATAGATATTTCAGTTGGGCCGAAGGCACTCTAAATGTCCTAGTTACGGTTCTGATGGGACGCCCAAAGTTGTTCAGACGGTCCTAACCGCTCCATTCCCAAGAATTCCAATTTTTTCTATGCAACAAATACATGTTCAACTACAGCACATTTCCAAATATGCGGTAGATGTTAAATAGAATATTGACAATTAACTGGCTGCAGAGAAACCTGGTTCGAGTTTTTTTTTCTGGAATGAAGTATGAGTAAATCTGTAGGCATTATTAAAGAAGAATTCGAAGAACTTAATACGAAAGATTCTTTTAAAAAAAGTTTAATGTGCTATTTTAAGAATCTATTGCAATAGTAATTCTTGAGACGTCTATCAAAAAATAATAAAATCATCTAATATTTAAGGAGTAAAATCATATAATTAAATTTGGTAAAATGAACATTCCCAAGCAAGCGATGACATTCTACTTCATTTAAAAATCGCTGTCTTGAATGCATTGAGTCATTTCGGGCATGCAGCGCCATCTCTTAGATAATTTATCAACGACGAATTTAGGCTTCGGTTTTTTAGCTACTTTTATCCTGATTTTTAAAATTTAGAGTCATAACATGCAAAACAAAATGCGTTGAATATTATAACAGCATAAATTATCACAGTCATAAATTATCTTGAATGAATGGTATCGAATAAAAAAAAATATTATGCAATATTTTCACAAATAATAGCTAATACAGACACATTTGACAGAAAGCTTTTAGTTGACGTTTCTTGTAAATATTTTACGCACACAAATAATAGATATTAAGCAGTACACAGATAAAATTTGGTATGCCTCCACAGTACAGCCAAATATTCGCTTCTGATAAAATTTGAAACCAAATTTGTTGATATCAAATTGGTTTTCAAGGTGATGGTGGGGGATTGGCCTAAATTTTGTCTGTCATTAATTATTACTTTTTTTCGCATAAAAACTGATCATAGCTCAGCTTTATCTCTTCAATATGTTAACCATTTTACAACTGAATAAATAATACTGCTGATATATCATGCTTAATTTATTAAAAAACTTTGGTTTACATACTATTAAAAATAAAATTCTAAAATCATATACATTACTTTCCAAATCTACCTTTTTCTACATATACCCAGGGACGTGGCGAAGGTCTCACATCTGGGGGGGTGCGAGATCCAAAAAATGCCGACTCTCATGGATGAAAAGACTTAAAAGACAAATATTTTTATAGTGCCTAATATAAATACATGTTCCTGCTATGATGCATAATATCATTTTCAATGATGGGGATACGAACTATCTAAGGGCTCAAACAAAGACAAAACACCTGCCTTCAAATATCGCATTAAAAAAATAAAGATAAACTTTAGCTTAGTAAAGGCACGATTTTATTCCCTCCTCGGTAGGAAGTCCTAACTCTCGATGGAAAATAAACTCGTCCTCTATAAATCACTTTTGCGACCATTCATTAGCTGTGCTTTTCCAATGTATGTGTGTGGGTGCAACCCATCAGAAAAACTGGGAGCACTGCAAGAAAGATATCCCAAATATCCTCAGGAACTAAATTTATTCGTAAAGATCTAAAAAGCAAAACCATTTGGGATTTATTTAAAATATTTGAGCAAAATGGATAATAGATATTAACGAAGCCTCAAGAGAGATTTCAGTGCATGACCCTAGTATAGGAACAGACGCAGAGCAAAGCGCTATTTAGAAGCACCCTCACCTCAACACTTTCTGGATCGCCATATAGCCTGATTTAGCCAATATAATCAAAAGGACATATCAGCAATATAGTACAATTTTATTAATATAAATTATTGCATTATCACTATAATTACTTTGAACTGAATTTTATTTCTTACCATCATTAAATTCAATTAATCATAAATAATACATTCTGATACATAAATAATATACATACATAAAATATTTAAATAATATGAATAATAATCAATCCTTAGGCGCTTAACATATCATGCCACTAAAATTTCATTCATAGATGTGGAAAATAAAAAAAATCACAGTCTAAAAGCTCCCTCTATTGGTCATTTGTTATTACTGAAATAATTATTGTAATTCAGGTATTTAAAATATTATGAAAAAAACATATCAAAATGTTAATTTTTTAAAATATGCAAACTATAAAAATATCAATTTTATTAATCTTTAATTTTTTACATTTAAAATTTGAGAATTATTTTGTTTAGAATCAAAAGTTAGAAATGTTTCTACAGAGTCGGTATTTGGCCAAATCATTATTCGTTATATCACTAATCTCGGTGTTAAAAAAAAAAACTGCTTCTAAATTCAACTCAATTTGAATTTCCGTTTATTATTATTATATACACGACATTGGAACGGAAAAAGGTTATTTTATTTCTCATCCGAGTACTTAAAAAATCGTAAACATCCGCAAATATATATGCATAAATTTGAAGAATTTTTTTACATCTATTAAAACAAATCATGTTAAATAAGCAAATAATTAATGCAACAAAAAGCAATGTAAAATAATGAAAAGCAATGCAACTTGCCTAATTCGAAACTAATTTAGAAAATATTTGTGTAACAGTGAATACAGCATGAGAAAACGGTAATTTTAACTAAAAAGGCCAAAAAATATCTATTTTTTTAAAATTTAACACCTTTAATACAGAATACATAATTAATAAATAAACAGTGCGAAATTTTAATTAACAAAGTAATAATATTTATTGATATTTTTTTAATAAACTTACTTAAAACTTAAATTTAAAATAATTAAAAAAAGTGAGAAATATTTAATTGCTGTTTTGATTGGATTCTCGAGTCAATAAAGAACCTTAAAAAGTTATTTATTCACGATCGATGAGCTTACTAAGTAAGAACGAAAGCAATTTAGAAATATAAAAGAATTTTCAATTTTCATTCTTGACATATAAGTAAGCAAAATGAATTCGAACTACAGATTATATTTAGGCATT
Source organism: Araneus ventricosus (assembly GCA_013235015.1). Taxonomy (NCBI): domain Eukaryota; kingdom Metazoa; phylum Arthropoda; class Arachnida; order Araneae; family Araneidae; genus Araneus; species Araneus ventricosus. The sequence continues at coordinate 23,213 of BGPR01016125.1, forward strand.
ATGCGTATAGAAAGTTTAAGGAAATAGAGAAAAAAAATCGAATTACTTACGAATTCGGATAAAAAATGTTTGAATTAACCAAGTTCCACAGTAATAATAATGATTTAAGTCAACTATAGTAAAGTAGGTTTTGGTGTATGCAAATCGCACTGTACTATCAGCTACACTCCTGCTTCCTAGATTGAGATTTCTTTATGTTGTCTTTAACTTTACAACTGTTCAAGGATAGTGTCCATTCGAGTTTCCTGTCCAATAAGAAGTTAGGAGGGTTTGTGATGCAAAAACAACTGCATTCCCCCGATCATATATCTATCAGTCTACTTCCACCCTTTTTTTCACGAATGGTGAAAAAACTATGAAATTATAGGATTCTTAAGCTGTCCTGCTCGTAAAAGCTTCCAGGGTTTAAAAGAAATTATTTTGTGTAGTTGTTTCCTTACGTGGTATATTTCAATGTTTCTCGACATAATTATCAAGATTTTGGAAGAGAAATGGTGACATTTTACATAAGAGAAAGAACGCCCCCCAAAATGAGAGCTAGATATATTTTTCTAGCATTAAACACATAGACGCACAAAAAAATATAATAAAGATGTTACAGAAAGATTAAAAATATATGAGAATTTTTTTAAATCAAAAGTGAACATATCCATTTTACAAAATTGGTTTTAGAGGTGGATATTTTTAGTTTTTCTAAAGAATTAAGAACTTTGGGTAATTTTACAAAGGGAAAAAAAAAGTTATGAGACAAAATGAATGATACTGCAACCTCGTATAGTTGGGCACTCAGATGAGAAAATTGTAACAAAAACGCTTTTTAGAAAAAGCGTATATGTTCACTTTTGTCATACAGCTCCTCATATGTAGTTCTTTAAAAATACTTAACCTTTCATTTTTAAAGATACTTTTTTTATGGCCATCTTTTCTTTTGAAATCTAGGGAATGCACATTTTTAATAGCGAAAAAGGAATATAAAAAATTTCCAAACTTTATTTTCAAGCAATAATTTGTTGCTGAGGTCAGTGGCATAAGATTGTGGCATTTCTTAAAATTCCTGAAACAGTTTAGCATTTGAATAATGTAATTATTATTAGCAGCTAATTACTTCACATATTTTAAGAGGCTAAATTTTACACTCTCAGGATTGAAGATGATTCAATGCAATCACTGAATGTTACTGCTAGTCAAATTTCTTTCTGTATAAAAAAAAACGATAATAGAAAAAAAAAATTATAGTAAAGTTGGAGAGAAAAGAAATTAATTCATATAAGCTTAGCAAGGAAAGGTTAAAATATGCAGCTTTTGAATGTTATTCAGTTGGCTGTAATAAATGATAGTAACCGCATAATTAAAACATAAGTTCACTTGAAAGAAACTGTTTCATGCTGAGTTAATATTCGTCTCCTGTTGTATAATAAATCGCATCATTATGGCTTGTACATCAAATTAAGAAAATTTTTATATTAAATAATTGTTTTTATAAATATATGATGAAAGCCAACATACTAAATGAATGTTATTAAAAAATTGTTAGCATCTCTCAAAGTTTTCTTAAATCTATATTATAAAAAATTTAAGTAATTATTGATTCCTTTTTTATGTCGTGGAAAATTTTTCATAAATGTTTTCTTATATTTAAAAATATAAAAATGATATGCAAAATAAGCTCGGAGTAAACATTAAAATTTAAACTGTCTTTTCATTTTTTTAATAATTGTTACTCAATTCTTCTATCGAATTAATGTTATTTTTTAAATTCTAAGATATTAAAAGGCTATACAGTACCCTAAAAATGACAAAAATTTCGAAAAATTTTTTTTTGTATTTTTCGATGGCCCATACGATTGGGAAACTTGACTCCAAATTTTGGATCTGATATCCAAATAGTTTTAAAGATTTTAAAGTTTTTTTAGTGTTGACAGTCTCAAAATTTGACAGAGTGGTTAGTTTCGTTTTCATTTTGAAGCATTTTTCCATTCTTAAAATAAATAAATTAAAAATATTTTGTAAATAAATCAATTCCTTGGGTGAAATGGTTATCATAACTTCGTTGTTCACTGCCCAAATCGTTTCTGTTTGTTTATATTATGCGTTCTTATTGAGTTCTCATTACTACCTAACTGATATCCACAAAAACGACTTTTTCAAGACCAATATTAATTTTTACACAGAGTTTATTTTATTTAGAAGCTTTGCAGTACACTATTATTGTTTTTCATTCATTTTTCTGGTGAGAAAATGCCACTATCGAAAAGTTATCGACTCGTTAAGAGAAAAAATGTTTTGAAAAGCTGGCAGACTAATTACATAATATTTCAAATAAGAAAAAAAATATTCAATCATATTGCGTTAAAATAGTGTTTTCGTGCTTTTTATAAGTTGGGAAATAACATAATAAAAAATTAGAGCTCTACAAGCATTATTAGTTTTGGTTTCATGCCTTTACAAACTTTAAATGCATTTTTCTCAGATTTTTATTTTTGGCGATGCAAGTGTTTTCTATTCCCTAAGGCTTTTTTTCTGTTCAAGATAGAGTCTTGAAATTTTTTGTAGATACTTTCAAATATATGTTCTATAAGAATTAGCATGGATTTAGGCCTGAGAGTTCTAGTTATTTTTTAAAAAAAGTTCAAAGTTGATATTTTTAGAATTTTCATGTTTTTTCACAAAAATTAACTATCAAAAATTAAAAAAGAGTCAGATCATCAATCCCATGCTAACTTTTGTTCCCAAGAATACAAGAAATTTAATTCACTTGAAATAACTAAAAAATATTAAAAATTGAGAATTTTATAAGAGTTTAAAAAAACTTTAAAAATTTCAATTTTTAAAATAATAGCTCTTGGTAAAGTGACGTTTTTAAATCGGAATCTATTTATTAATATAATCCAAAAATAAAGTCAATTATTTATTTTATTATTACTGTCTCCAAAAAAAAGTTTTGAAAAAGGGTACTGTGTAGCCTTAAGAAAACGTAGCAATGATATTTTCTCTTTTAAATCATCTGAAAAGAAAAAGTAATAAAGACTTAAGATAGATGAGGATATTTGAATTAAAACCTCTTTACTTTCTCACATACAAAAAAAAAAGAATTATAAACCCCAAAAATTTCGATTGATTTTCTACTTTAGAGTCCCCGATTACGAGAAAAAACCCCTTTTTAGGAATTATATGTCTGTCGCTCCGTCCGTCTGTAAACACACGCCGATTTCGGTGTGTAGTCATTTTGT
>BGPR01016126.1:0-35271 GCA_013235015.1 Araneus ventricosus
CTTTACTCTGCGATTTCGCACGCATGAGTCCTGGGACTGTAAGCAAACTCACCGAAATTATAATCTCTTTGTTAACCTAAATACCCCGACTAATTCTGCCGCGTGAATTATTGCTGACCGTTTGTTGTTTTGTACTTTGCTACTGGACTTTCAAACCTCATTTTAAACTAAAGTTTAAACAGAGTGGGTCTTAGTACTTGTTGGTTCCGATTAGAATTATCTCCTTGAGATAATCTGCTATTCAATCTTATCTCGTATATAAGATTAAGAGTTTTGCCAGAGCTCCACTAGTGCATCGAATTCTGTCACTTTTACTTTCTCGTATACGAGGTATGCAAAGAGAAAGTATTGTAATCGTCCAAAAATTCGAACTCGAGATTTTGACGAATCTCCACGTTTTAGACCTCCCCGAGTCCGAAAAACACAATTTTGGAATTATGTCTGTCTGTCTGTCTATGAACGCGATAACTCGAAAATTATTAGAGCAAGAGCGATGAAACTTGGTATGTGATCTTGCCACATAATTTGTAGGTTTCTCTTAAATTTTGGACAAAATACGTCGAAGGGTTGACTGTCTGTCTGTCTGTATAATCGCATACTTTTGAACGCAATAACTTCTTTAAAAAATTACTTTGATAAATAAAATTTGGCATGTGGCCTTTTTACCTTAATGGTAGATTTATGTCCAATTTATTTGCCAATCGGTTAAAAAAAGGACGTTCAAATTGCAAATTTCGTTTTCTTTATCTTACACCCAGCCCTATTGGTAATTACGCCGGCTTCTAATTCCACTTCGCTTTGGTTGACCTTCGGAAATCGTGGTATGACCTTTCGCTTATTCCCCTCCACTGCGTTTGGGGTTCTTGTTCGTTTTACTGCCTTTCAGCTTATCGTTTTCTCTATATGTGTTAGGCGTATACCAGAAAGTTTAGGGGAACCACTCCCGCTGGTTTGTACTGTGGTTTAAGCAGCAATTGAGACTGAGCAGGATTGCCTAGCATTGGTAATCATTTACAGAAAAACAATCTTTGCCGTCCATTAAAAGGAACCAGCGGGAGTGGTCTCCCCTAAACTCTCTCGTATACTTCCCCAAAAGGTGTCATTTACCCTCCCCCCAAGTGGATAAAAAATTCGAAGCTACTGTAACTCAGAATACTATGACTATCCACTAGTTTCCTTCAGCGCGCGCCAAGGTCACGAGTATCGCTACACGCTCGGCAAGACTAACCAATGCGCATGCGCGTGGAAATGACGGAATCGCTACAATTGTAAAAAAATTGAATATGCAATTTGAAGGCCTTTTTTAAACCGATTGAAACGAAAATTGAGCACAGATCAATAATTAATGTTAGCATCCGTCATACCAATTTTTATTTATCTAATCCAAAGGGTTTAGGAGATATAATTTTTACAAGTATGCGATTATATAGACCGACAGACGGTCAATCCTTTGACGGATTTGGCCTAAACTTTTACACGGACCTACATTCCTGATGATAAAACTGTGTACCAAATTTTATCGATCTAGCTATTCAGTTTTTGAGTTATAGTGTTCACATGAAAGCCGACAGATAGAAACCTACAAATTATGTGTCAAGACCACATACCAAATTTCAACCCCGTAGCTCTAATAGTTTTCGAGTTATCATGTTCACAGACAGACATAATTCCAAAATTGTGTTTTTCGGACTCGGGGTAGTCTAAAACGTGGAGATTCGTCAAAATCTCGAGTTCGAATTTTTTGACGATTACAATACTTTCTCTTTGTATACTTCGTATACGAGAAAGTAAAAAACGGGAAGAGCACAGAACGGATGCTTTTTCGGTGCGCATACTTTTCTATCAATTTCGAGTCGCCGAAACTATGTTAGGGGTTTTTGGGGTTTGCGCCGAGTTGGAAAAAAATCATATCAACGCGTGGAGCATCACTTCACTTCTTTATGACCGACGCATCCCTTTCCATGTAATCGCTACAATAAAATCTTGGGAAAAAATATGCACGTTTTACAGTTCTTATCAGCAAGCTATCAGTTTTTCTGAATCTTCTACTTTTATCATGAATACAAATTCGCCGATTAATTATTATCCTCGATTGTCATGACTAAGCATAGCGACGGTATGCCTTTCCCTCGTGTCTCACAACGTGCTAAATCAATTTGAGTCTAGCGGGAGTGTTCACCCCAGCACTTTCTTATCGACTTGTACAATACGGCGCTTTTGCATTTAACTTCGTACTATAGTGAAGAGGAGCGAGCTTGCATTTTGCGCCTGCTGCTATCGACCGAGAGTCGCGATCTTCGTAAAATGTCAGCCAAATGGTGTGGCGTGGAAGTTTGGGGAAGGGGTGTCGGCTTGTGTGCCATCCTCGTCATTTAACCACGGTTCAAAATGACGAGGTCCGTCCCAAATGAGCCCTGGTGTTGCTTCAAACCGGGACGTAAATGTTATTAAATTTTACTAACTAAGCTCATATCAACTCATATCCAGACTTTGATATAGATCGACAGTTTTGGTGATCCGAATTTTATTTATTGGTTCTCAAAGCATAATAACTTGGAAACATTTCATTGAAACAGATAGAGCACTCTTACAGTTTCCTCCCCACATGCACGCGTCATACCGTGAAACCGATTTCTGTATACCGGTGTCGAAGAGCTGAGCCAACGTGTGACAGCCGTCTGCATTTCGACGTTACTGGGAAGATGCTCTCCGAGCTGGAACACATGGTAGCTGCTAGGATCAAGATCGGGACTATAGGCTGGACTCATATCAAATCACCTCGATCTGGCGCTAGGGTGTGCGGTGTATCTGAATGACAATCACTGCGATAGCTCGAGTGCTGTGGTTGGAGTCCTAGTGGCCATCACCAGCCACGGCCCGACACCTTGGTGTACCCTCCGGAGAAGAGAGACCCCGCTTACTTTTACGACGGCTTCTCATCTACGTACTCTTGGTGCAACACCAGAGGGCCACTATAGGTGGGATGGTCAAAAATTTTGGTCCATCTTCAATTTTAGCAATAAATTTAAGACATTAATGACATTCGTACCTATAATATATTACAACTTAAGTAAATTACAATGTTTATTAACCCTTTAAGGACGGCCGTACGGAAAACGTGCGGTTCGATCTGGCTGACGTTTCCCATCGAGCGTGGCTGTTCAAGGCCGGCTCACTTTTTCTAGTTAAACCTAATTGTATTAAAGCTGGTGTCACGGCGACGTGACAGTCGGTAGCTAAAAGTCACAAGAGCCGACACTTATTTGTGACAGTCGGGAGAGAATGCATGATAGTCGTCCTCAAAGAATTAAATAATGTACGAAACCTTTAGAATATGACATGCCCCTCCCCCTAAACATTGCAAAGTAGTCAATTCAAGTAACCCCTCACTCACGTAACAAAAGTAATTCCGCGAGTCATTGCATCTCTAACTGCACGTCGTCTTACGCTGACTGAAATGCCACATCCTTTCCCTTAGGGATGGCGACTATTGCAAAAACAACCGATTTTTGGTTAACCTGGTTTTTTTTCACCTCCAGTTTTAACCTGGCGTTTACAACCGCTGAAAATATCCGGTTTTTGAAATAACCGATTTTCGGTTAACCGGTTTTTTTCACCTCCGGTTTTAACCTGGCATTTACAACCGCTCAAAATAACCGGTTTTTGAAATAACCGATTTTCGGTTGTTTTTTTTAAAGAAACAACGTTTGTAGACAAAATGTTTTATTAATAATAATATACAATAAGTAAGTATTAATACAATAAGTAATTAATGTAATAAGTAATGATTATAAAAAAGTGATTAATACAATATGTAATAATAATAAATGAGTAATTATTACAATAAGTATTATAGGCAAAATTTTTTATTTCAATTGTTTTCACAAGAAATTAATTTATTGGTCAACATTTATCATCTAATCTGCTCATAAAGACTCTTTCAGCAATGTGTTGATTCGTGAGTCGACACCTTTCATCGGAAACAACATCATTCAACGCAAATACTAATCTTTCGGAAGCCACAGAACTTCCGACTAAAGATAAATATTTTTGGACTACAAAATACAGACGCCGTTTGCAGACAAAATTTTTTATTAGTATTGTTTTCGCAGGAAGTCAATCCATTAGCCAATATATATCTGTTCATAAAGTCACTTTCGGTCATCCGCAAACCAACCAACGCCTCGAGGAAGCGGTTGAAGGTGATTGGTCTAAGATGATGAAATTCGAAGCTTTATAACTTGGTAAATTTTAGTCTAGTCGAACCTAAAATCGAGCCTATCTTCCGATCCGGTTTTTTTAACCCGGTTATTGAATTTTTTTAAAAAATAGCCGGTTAAAACGGGACAAAAAATAACCGAAAAAACCGGTTAACTGAAACAAAAAAAACCCGGTTTTAGGTTTAGACCGGTAGGTTTTTCCCACCCCTACTTTCCCTACTCTGAAATGCGCAATGGATTTCACGGCGCCGATTGAATTTCGGAAACCATTGTTTATTTTGCTGTAGTGAAAGAGTATGATGTCACAGCGCAGGGCACAGCAATGTATAGTTAAGCGTTAAAAGACGTCTTTATCTTGTACTGTATTTCAAGCATTAGATCAGGAGTGGGGAACCTGCGGCCTTAAGGTCGGATGTGGCCTTTTTGAATTTCTTATTCGGCTTTACCAGTTATTCACAATAAAAATCGAAATAATATAATTTTCTATAATATAATCATAACAGTTACAGAACAATAACCCTTAAGAGTCTTCTCGTGCAGCCTTTTGCCCAACTGCTGACATTTAATAAGGATTTTCAGTGCAAAAAGGTTCAGCACCCCTCATTAGATGATGTAGGATGACCCTTTCCTACCAAATAACATGTTTATTCTGGACATACAACAAGCAGACATTTTTTTGTTTTAATACGAAAAGGTTATTTACAATACAGGGTTAGTCTAAATGATTCATCGGATTTCAAAGGACTGTTTATTTACAAGTATACGACGTACAAAGACGGGTGAAACATGAGAAGATAAATACACTCACCAAGTTTCTGGTACATACTACAAATGTTCAATGTGTGTTCCCTTCCCGGCACACATCCCAACGGTAATCCAGTTCCGTCCAGACGTTCAGTAGCATGTTTCCGTCAATGTCCGTCACACCAGCAGTGATGCGTTCCTGCAGTGCTTGCAGCGTTGTTGGCATTGGGGCTACATAAATTTGTCCTTCACATAATCCCACAGGAAGAAATCACATGGCGTGAGATCTGGCGACCTGGGGGGCCATGGCAACAGAGGAACATCATCCAGACCAGAGCGCCCTATCCAGCGATGCAGTTCTCTGTTGAGAAAGTCGCGGACAATTGTGCTCACACATTCAACATTTGTCGTATGAAACGAAACTTGGGAACACGAAACTTGGTGAGTGTATGTATCTTTTCATGTATCACCCTTTTTTGTACGTCATATACTTGTAAATAAACAGTCCTTTGAAACCCGATGAATCATTTAGGCTAATCCTGTATATTTAGAACAAAATTCTTTAAGTTAACAAGATCGAATACAAAATCATTTTTCTTCATTTTCGTTGCCAGGCAATGTTTACAAAACAAAATAACTTGAGGCGTTGCCAATACATTTCTACGCTTCACTTCTTCATACCTACACGCGTGCCTGTTATTACTTTATTTCTAAAGTAAATTACATTTTTATGACGTCATTGTATCTTCATACGAACTAAATAAAACTTATAGTGGATATCAATTAGATGAAATGTTTTTTTTTAAATATTATTTACAAATATCACACCATTGTGAATTGTGCAGTAGTAAAAGAGTATGATGTCACAGCTCAGCGTAGTACAATGTGTGGTTAAACGGTAAAAGACGACTTCATATTGACGTCGAATTGACTCGATTTTATTTCGCTTCTCTAGCATTTCACCGACTTGCATGCCATTCAATCACGAATTTACCAACTGTACAAATGATTTTATAATGTTTCAAAAAGCGCAGCGTCATATCCTATCAAAAGTGACGAAATTTTTTTTTCTTTAATCTTGTTAATGATAGTGCAGGTTTAAATTGTTTACATTGTTCCCAAGTGTGCAATATACTTACGTACAATATCCCTCATTCAAATTCTTGAAAATCTGAATATACAGGGTCCCCACTTATATCCGTTACACCCTCCTTAATTTCTAATCGGTGACAGCATTGGCCATAAAGTTGGTGTCTAGGTATAGTAAAAAGTCTATGCGCTACTCGATGAGACAACTTACAACGCCATCTATCGGCAAATTTTGTAATTAGCGGTCCTATCTCGTAAACGGTGAAAGATACAAGAAAAAAGTCAATTAGAAAGTTGTAGAGCCACTCTCGATTTAGTACGAAAAGATACCCTGCGCACATTAATACTCAGAACAGAATGCAAGAAATGAACATTTGTTTGGTCACGATTTCGAAAATTTTCATGTCATAAAGAGTGGAAGAAAGAAAACGAGACACGTCCCTGTCTTCTGGATCCTTTATTTATATTGCTCAAAATGCATGCTCCGTTAGCCACTATACACATTTGCACTCTGGGCTGGATTTTTCGCTTCGCTCGCGTTTCACGACGCCATAGTGTTGAAAATCACAATCAAAGAAATGTCCATTTTTTACATTCTGTTTTGAATATTAATGTGAGCAAGGTATTTTTTCGTACTAAATCGAGAGTGCTCTACAACTTTCTAATTGACTTTTTCCTCGTATCTTTCACCGTTTACGAGATAGGACCGCTAATTCAAAAATTTGCCGATAGATGGCGTTGCAAGTTGCCTCATCGAGTAGCGCATAGCCTTTTTACTATGCCTAGACACCAACTTTATGGCCTAAGCTGTCACCGTTTAGAAGTTAATGGTGGTGTAACGGATATAAGTGGGAACCCTGTATATAAATAACATCGCAAAAGGTATAGTTAAATAGCTATGCAGAAGAATATTTTTTCTCAGTAGTAGCGTGTCCGAGGACAAGGGGGTGGCGTCCCCACACTTTTTGCGGGAAAAATTAAGTTTTTATTTCATTTTAGCTGCTTAGGAATTACATATATAAGAAAAAGTGTCAGGGAAAGCTAGCTAATTTTCAACATAAATTTTTAATTTTTGTTGTCCACCCACTATACTCCGGGGTTCTTTCAGGTGTCTGTAAAATTTTTGTTATCCCACTTTTGCCCCCAATCGCTGTCGCTCTTTTTTCTCATAACAAAACACTGTTACAAGTTATTACCTTGAACCAACTAAAAATGCCAGTTTTCTATAAAATTTCCTCCGTTTATAATCAAGGATAATTTCAACTAAACTTCTGAATAATAACGAAGAAATTCTCGTTGAATGTTTTACCCCAGAATACATTTAAAAAAATGAAATTCATGCGGCTAACAATTCCAAAGTATTTATTCTATGAAGTATAATTCTAAAGTATATAACATTACAATATTTTAAATATCATCCTGTTTATAAGCAGGGTGAAATGTTTTTCTTAACATTAAGAAATTAATTAATAAATAACTGCAAATGAGCAAATTTTGCATTTAAACACTTTTGTAATCAAACTCGGCGCTGTGAAGTCATATTCTTTTTAATTCCGAAAAAAGAATGTGATTTCAAAGAATTCTACAATTAAATCGACGTTGTCCATTTAAAGTGTATTGCATGATTATATATATAGATTCAGTTATTAATTTTGGAAGAAATCTAAATGAAGGATTTAAAAGCAATCTCCCTTCAACTTCTAAATAAAAAAAATTCACAACATTATTTTAAATTAATGACAGAAATTTCGTCAGACAGACATTTTCTTTCAACGCAAAATTCTAACACAAATTTCAGATTTCTAAGCGAAAAGAAATTAAGCCTTCGAATTTCGATTTTCCGAAATGTTTCGTCATCGCGAATTTTGAACACGTTTAATCTCGCCATTAAACATCATAATATCCAATTACAGTGCACTCCCGATTATCCGGGTTAATCACCGGGAGGGATCGCACGGACAATAGAAAAACACGGATAATCCGAAAATTCCTTTTTATTAATGAAAAATCAACATCAGTACAAAAATATAAAAATTACTTACATTTGCATGCTGTATAACATCAAACTAGGAATTTTCCTTTTAACATTTACTGCTTAAAAAATCTGTAATGCGTCTTTGCTTCTGCTGTTTGTTCATCTCTTGTCGTATATCGACGCATATTTTACGAACCGCAGTAATGTCACCGTAATCAAATCCTCTTTGTCCCATATAATCTAACAAAGTTTCCACAGATTGCAGAGCAGCAGAATGAGAAATTGTATTTCCCTCATTTAGTACATCTTCTGCATCAGTACTAGCTGATCATCATAGTATACCTTATCAAGTTTTTGAAGGATTTCTAATTTTTGTTTAACATTTAAAACGTTTCGTTTTCGGTCCACACCACTCATTTTTACCAGTAAACAATTTCACGCTACTAACTGACGATAAACAAGACGCAAAAACTAAAGGAACATGTGCGAAAGTGAAAGAAGACGAAGAAATTAAAGGATGACGTGTCGGGAAGAAGCGTGTTCGTACGAGAATGAGCTAGCAGGAAGTGGATGATTCATTTGTCGGAAAATTAGGGGTTGAACCGGTAGATATTGCACGTGGAGGAAAAAAAATCTATTGTTTAGCCGCCGCCGTCACGGCTCACTAGTTTCACGGAATGAATCTGTCGATCGAATATCAACATCGATTTTACATGCATGATAAGCGTGAAAATGTTTCTCTTTAAATTTTTTATGAGCCCGGAATGAGCACGGATAATCCGCGCAAGGATAATGGAGAGTATACTGTATTGAAGTGGATGTGAAATAAGGGGAATAAAAAAAAAGTTTTTATTTTCAATATTCGCCATCTGACACCATTATTAACCATCCAGGCATCCAGTGAATAATAATTTATAAAAGAAATTTAGAGTTAATCCTTCGAAGAAATCTGAATAATACTGTTATTTTCTCTGTCGCGGGTCCCTTTTCATTTTTATTAAACTCAGCATTAAAATTTGGAAGTTATTTTGAACATTTATCAATATTCGTCATATTCTTGTACTACATTTCATTACAAAACTATTTGAATTTAATTTCAAAAATAAATTTGGACTTCGTGAAGGCTTTTTAGAATTCTTTATTTCCTATAGGTTTATAATTTCAAGTTGATATCTATGGTCACAAAATTCAACACAACTATCACCAAGATAAAATAAGTGCTGTTAATCCTTATGAAAAATTGTAGAAAGGTTTTTTTTAGTTCTTATAATAAAATAAAAGTTTATTTTCTTCAATTTTAAGATAAATTATTTAAAAATTCCGGATAGATTTTTAATCTCAAACAAAACTTGACTGTAGCTTTAAAGGAGTTCAAGAACAGGAAGCAGAACATGAGATGGCTAAGAAGTTTCATCATCGAGATTGATTCAGTAAGATAATTAAATAAATTTTTTAAGTTTTAATTCAAGGAACTTTTAAGGGGGGGAAAGTTCCTGTATGAGGTAATAAAACTAACGGTACAGAAATTAACGATTAGAGAAAGACTCGCTTGTGGCTTAGTTTCAGTTATTTGAACACCAATTACAATTTCTATATGAAAAAGTTAATTTTTGAAAAAATTAATTGTCGAAGATTTAAAAATGTATTCTTTCTTAACCCTGAAATTCCTTTTTAATTTGCTTTTCTAAAGTGTGGCAATTATAAATATGAAAAGTTAAAACTTTTTTGAAAATCGTTTGGCATTTCCAAAACAACTCCTGTCCGAAATAAGCTGCAACATTGTGTGCAACACTAATGACGCAGATATTCAATAAACAAATCTTGTTTGTTCTTGTTGCTAAGTTCAAACAAACAATAACAACACCTGGTTACATTTCACATTTTTTTGCCCTGTCTCTAGAAATTTCGCAAGGTAAAAATGTCAAGTAGGTACTGTTTCCAAGAGAAGTCTCCCTCCTCGAAAACAAGCCGCTTTTGGTATGCTTCTGAGCGACCACCTTATTTGGTGTATCGAACTATTGTCGAAGCCTTGAGGAGCTGTCCGATAGCATCCCCTTTAGGAAGTTGTGTGACGCTCTCCCTCCTGGGATAAACCTAATATGGAACATTAATGGAGATAACGAAACAGATTTCGAGTCGCATTGCTGACAAAAGACTCGAATCTTATCACATACATAATGCAAGGCATTGGAAATAAGATAAAATATCTGATAGCAGTGTGAGTTTTTTGCAGGTTGCGAAGGAATTAGCAAATATCCACGGGTGGATTATCGGGTTATTTTGAAAGGTTGAGAAATTTTTTGACACGAGACAAATTATCGTTTTCTCAGAACATGAAAATAACGTTATTCTGTTTGCAAAGCGGGTTTGAAAATAAATATGGCCGCCAAACCAGAAGTCACAATTTTCAAATAAACGTGCAATTCTTTTAATTAACGAAGAATATTGTTCTAACTGATTGATCAATTGAACCAAAACAAAATGGCGAAGGAATTAGGGAACACCCATTGGAACATTTCTAAAAATTAAGATTTTTCAAATAATATGAAATTAAATATAGTTTTCTAAGAACATCAAAAACTGTTACTACATTTGAAAATTAATTACGTAATTCAAGTTGAGATAACACAGAGGATTAAGCATTTTCGAACTAAATAGTATAATAAATTAACTTGGCAACAGAATTCTGATATGGCTGGAAAAATAGGAAGTATGAATAAAAATTTGGTTTTGCATTTGCAAATTCGCATTGCATTTTGAATACGCAGTAAAAGATTATTTTCGAAAATTGAAAAATAAATAATATAATTTTTCAGTTAAATGTATACACATTATTTTCGAACATTAAAATTGGACTTAGAATTCAGCTTATGCAATTAAGTAATTAAAGTACCTGTTTTAAAAAATGGATCAGATTGATTCTTGTCGGAATTTTCTTTGGAGGACGAAATCCTGGTGGAAATATTTTTTTTTAAAGTAACTACTTTTAATAACTGAAGTATGAAAGGAATAGATTTTACCTTTTTTAAATCCTTGGAACAAGAATAGCAATTTTTCTTAGAACTAGATAATTAATTTAAAAAAATGCTTCCGGTTGGTACCTGATCAAGTTGTGCATAATGATATATATATATATATATATATATATATATATATATATATTAGATAAAATAATTTTAAATTTTTTTTTTCAAGAGTTTCCATGCCTAAATCGCTGATTTCCCTTCCTTACTCATTTTATGTCTTTGACTATTTTCACAAGAGGATCGGCATAGAGAACGAAACAAGTATGATCTAGAGAATGTGTAAGTAAGTTCAAGCAATTCCACGTTGGAACTAGACTTTAAAAGTGGGATCTGTCAAGAACTTCATTTATTGAATATAGTAAATTCTTAGTATCTCTATTCTAGTGCAGTGCTGAGTTTTTCGGTACCCGCTTCCAAGGAAAAAACAAACCAAGTCTCACAAGATACTTGACAATATTCTTACGATATTATATAATATCGTATCTAAAAATATTTTTGTTATATTATATAATATCGTAAAAACATTTTTACAGCACCTTTATACTTCTGGGAACTAATAATATTCTTTAAGAATTTTGATCATTGCTTAAATTCGTGGCGTAGTAGCAACTTTTCCCGCCCGAGGCGAATTTGCAAAGTACCGCCTTTCTTTTACAAGTTGCATAGGGCACATAAAAAAATCAATTGCAGGAAAAAAATCATTTTATTAGTAACGTAATTCTCCGTTCGATGCCCTCGATCTCTACAGATCGGTTGTGAAAGAGACTAGACTTTCTTTCACAACTCGGCAATTAACCAAAAATATATTATTTTAAAAATGATTAAAGTTTAAAATTAAGATTATTACTACTTTATTGAATAAAATTGCTTACAGTTTATTTATTAATTATGTAAGCAGAATTGAAATTTCAAAGAGGAAGAAAAAACTGAATTTTTCCGCAACCAATAGCGAATACTTCAGAATTTTTGTTTTTCACGTTTAATAGGAACATGCGATCTCATGTTCACATCATATCTCATGTTCAATCTAAGTGTCTTGGCCATCTATATGACGACATTTCGTCGCTGAACAAGCAACACCGCCTATCCAAATTTTTTGAATTTTCAAAGAGGAAGAAAAAGCTGAATTTTTCCGCAACCAATAACGAATACTTCTGAATTTTTGTTTCTCACATCTGATAGGAACATGCGATCTCATGTTCATATCAGACGTTAAAAAAATTCAGAAATATTTGTTATTGGTTGCGAAAAGTTCATATTTTTCTTCCCTTTGAAATTTCAAAAAATTGAGATAGGTGATGTTGCTTGTTAAGCAACGATTTCTTTTTTTCTTTTTCTATGTCACATTTTGTGACGACTTTATGGTCTCATCCTAAAATTACCACTATATTTTCAGCAATTATAGAAGTATAATTTAAATAAAGAATTGATCCATTTACTTTTTTAAAACCAAATTTTGCTTTTCAGAAAATTGTTTATTGGTTTAATTTTAAGTGATTATTGGTAGAAAGACTATATAAATAGATTAATATTATTTGTATTATATTCAGTGTTAATTTTTTAAATGAATTTCATCTTCTTTCATGTACCATAAAAACATTTATTATTCACTTATGGAAGTCAAATGGGTTTTTTTCCCCTGTTTTATACTTTAACTGCAGAAAACCGGAAAAATATCTAAAATATAGAACAACAGAAACTCATTATCAAATGAATATTTCTTTCTTTCTTTCTTTTTTTTTTTTGCTATTAACATCCAAATGACAACATCATAAAGTGATCAGAAATGAAATGACCTGATACACTTTCTCGGTAGAAAACCTGAAAAAATATAAAAAGTAGAACAATAGAAACTCGATATAAAATGAATAATCATTACTTCTTATCTTGGCTTCATAATGCAAATGATAGTGCCATAAAGTGCCTGATCTGATATTCCCTAAGCAGCTACGAGAAATCCTAGATTCCATTTTCCTTTCCTTGTATTCTGATTATTCCTTTCTTAACCTGTAATCGAAATTATGATATCTGAGAGGCATTCTTTAACTCGTACATTAGCAGCCTTGAATTTTTGTGTTAAAGTGTATGTGTGAGCTTTAAAAGATAAATTGAAATAACAATTTATTTCAGTGGAGTCTCTTCCAAGGGCGTTACACGTCCTTCCGCTGGTATGGTACGGAAGTTTGGTGAGGGGGATGCCAGCTCAAGTGTCTTTTTTTTTTTCATTTGACCGCGGTTCAAAATTACGAGGTCCAACCCCAAATAGCCCGCGTATTGCTTCAAAACGGGACGTTAATATAACTAATCTAATCAAGTGGCGTTACAGACAGTTGACAAAAGTAAATACCCATGTTATCAAAAAGTATATGATTGTTTAACTGCGTATATAAGCCAGTGCTATTCAAAATTATTAGAACGGACTGTTAAAATTTCATCTTTTGTTCATAAAATTTTAAAAACTTGATAATTTGAAATTTTGTTTTGATTTTCTATATCTTATATCATCCTCTATAAATGCATATAAGTTTTAGTTATTTCATGAAATATCACTACTTCTTAGAAAGAATTATTGCTTAAAACAGCTTACTCTAGCTGTTCAAAATTATTCGAACGACTGATGACAAAGGTTATATTTAAGTGAGTACGAATTGGATTTGTTTTTATTTTGGTAAATTTTAATAATTTTAACAGATTAATTTATTTAGTAATTTTTTTTTTTTTGGTCTATGAAGCAGTCAAGCCAACAGTAATGCTCAAGAACTAAAAGATTCCTTTTGATCTTCGCCACCGCAAAAATGAAGATCGAAAGGATGGGGTATCATATGAAAACCCAGCAAAAAATATGTAAATTGTTGATGTTGGGTATCTACTATTTGTGCAAGAAGTATGAGACGACAGGATCCATCGAAAACAAGAGAGGGTGAGACAGAAAACCGAAAAGACTCTATGAATGTAAGATTTGCACAGAAAAAGAACGATATATCGTGAAGAGAGATTGTGAAAGACTTGAAATTGAATTGTGTCAGCTCTAACAGTTTGCCTTATAATCAAAAACTCAGGGTTAATAAGTTGTGCACAAATTAAAACACCATACAACTCAAAACAAAACATGGCAATGTGCTTGGCCTTTGCAAAGAGCATATTTCGAAGGTTTCACAATTCTGGGACAGTGTTTCATAGTCATACGAAAGCTTTCTAGGTAAAAAAATAACGTTAAAGAGTTCGGGGACGATCAGGCGAGGCTCTTAAAATGACGAATATTCTACAGAGAGTAAAACACTGAGGTGGAACTGTGATGATATGGGGTTGTTTCTCTCTAAAGGTGTTGGTGAAATTGTGATGGTGAACGGTAAAATGACTGTAAACATGTATACGTTGATATTGCTACAAAGATGTAATGTTGCTTTCCTGCCTCGCTAGTCTTATAGTTGGGGAGGGAGTTTTACAGGGTAAGCGTGGAGTGACGGGCAGCGGCTGTTCCGGATCCCTGACCTTGGCGACCATTTTGACGACCTTCGCGATGATTCCAGAAAATGCGACCCTTCTCTCGGTATCTCTATTAAGGAAAGGAAATACGCTTGAATATACGAGAAAACTCCATGTGACGTCACGGCCTGTCGGAGAGAGTATATAAGGACCGCGTTTGGATCAGAGAGTGTGGTGTTGATCCACTGGAACGACTTTAGAGTTTCGTCTTGCCACTACAGCACCCGTACCGGTTGAGTGGACATGGGACAGTGCGAGCCAGGAAGCTGGTGAGCTGAGCGCTATTGAAAGTGCTGTTTTTGTCGTTATTAGTTATTTGCTGACTGTTTGTGTTGCTAAATATCAAAGTGCTGAACTGTTATTACCTGTGAATTGTTGTCTGTTCACGTTGCTAATCTGTGCGATATCTTTTGTTTCCTGTTACCTGTGCTACGTGTTTTCCTGCATGTTTGTGAATAAACCTTCATTCTTCACCTGCGTGTTGGACATTTTACACTATACACCCACAGAACGATTTTTGTAACAATATCATGTCCCAAAATCTGATTGGTTGGTTGATTGAGATTTAATGGCGCAAGAGCCAATCCTGGCTAAACTGCGCCACCCAAAATCTGAAGAAATCAATCAGGAATTAGAGTGTGGATCGAAAGCATGTCTTTCAGCGAGATAATGACCTAAAACACACGTCAAATATTTCCAAAGATTCTTTCTCAAAAACCAAGATTAAGATACTGGAGTGACCACCACAAAGACCAGACCTTAGTCTCATCTAAGATTTATGGTCAGTTTTGAATCAGAAATTTCTTTTTGAATATAGAAAAAAAATAAAAATCAGTTTTTTGAGACGATCAAAAATGAATGGCACAGTATCAACCAGGAGACAACGCAGAAACTGGTTGATAGCCTGAATCAAAGACTGAAAGCAGTGATTGAGGCCAAAGAAGGCCCATATAAACATTAAACACCGATATTGTTGTTAATATTGTTATATTATTTTTAAAAATTGTAAAAATAGTTATGTTAATTTTTCGTTGTAAGTTGTTGGCCGTTCGAATAATTTTGAATTTAGAGTTACAGTAGAAATGCGGGAATCCGAATTAATTGAAGCTGACTTTTGTTCGGATTCCGGGAAATTCGGTAAAATGCTCTTGATATACCAAATGCAGTAGAGTATTGACTCTGGGTGCTCTGTGAAAGCGTACGGAATGAGCACGCAGCGGTTCGCACGGTACAGTGGCAAGCAAGTTGAGAGTAAAAAGAAGATGTCTGAATTTGTTTCTACTCATTAAGGTGCCGTATTCATTCGTCAAGACCAATTCGAATGCTTCTTTTAAGTTAGGAATAAACATTAGCTTTGTTTCGGATTCGTAATTGTCATTTTCCCTTAATTTTTCAGTAAAAATTTTTCAGTAAATTAAAAAAAAAAAGAGTTTGGATTATCCGAAATTTCGGAATCCTTGGGTTCTACTGTATATGAAAGTGTTCCAATTCTGACTTATTTTGCGATTAAGTTTGAGTTATTTGAAGTTTTTTCTAATGTATACGATAGAATTTATAATAATATTAATACACAGTTAAGATATAAATAAACACATTTATTTTCTGTAATAAAAAGTGTAAAATTTTCTGTAGCGTTCTAATAATTTTGAACAGCACTGTATAACTAAATTTTACGGGATATGACTAAGCGTGCAAGAGCCAATGATCTATCTTCTTGGCCTGTGTTATTAGAGAATTTGCTTACATTTTGCACAAACCTTTTAAGTAGAAAAAGTGCAAGGAACCTCAACTTTTGGACGGGGCACGGCGCAGTGGGATAGCGTCCTTTTGCGAGTTCGAATTTGCCAGCCCGAAATCCCTTCCCTATTAAAAAGTTTCGAAATACGTAAAACTCGAACATTTAAATCCTCCGTATATGCCAATGATATACGTAGATTTGGGGTGAAAATATTAGTAGTATAACTTTTGTTATGGTAAATTGCAACGCCTGCAGCACGAACTTCACTTTTGAACTTAACAACGCACTCGAATTAGGAATGTCGACAGCGCCTGCGCTGATATGACACTCCTCCGTTTCATGAACAACGCAATCGAAGTTAGGAATGTAAACTGCGCCTGCGCTGATATGACATACTTCCGCCCGTGACGGTCGGTTTTTCCACGCTAACTCCCCATCCAGGACCTGAGTTAAGAAGCTTGGCTTCAATAATATAATAAATTATTAAGACGAAATTAATTAAATATATCCTAAATCCAAAAAAATGTCATTACAATTTACGTAAATTAGATTTATTCTTATAAAGCTAATGAACATGAGTGATTCTCATGTAAAGAGAAAATGATATTAAATAAATTAGGCAACATTTGGAGCTAATACAAAAATCAAACCCAATTAAAGTTCTAATATAAGAGATAGAACTACATTATCAAAGAAAATATAAAGATAAAGTAAATAATTATTTCAAGCTTTAAAAGAACTACTAGCAGTAATGCAGTATGCACAGTTGATATAAGATCTGAATTGGTGCGGATCAATTTACGTTTATCATGTCAGCTTAAATCGACCTTAATAAATTTTATTATTTGCTGATACGATCAAAGAAGCTCTTTGCAAAATCTTATCCGATATTATTATCCATATTTTTTTTTCTTTTCTTTCCCTAGTAGCATCAGCCTACCATGCATAGATCGGGACATCTTACCCCAAGAAGGGTAGCAAATGTGTTGGGGAAGTCATAAACAGTGTTTATCATATTTTTCCAATATTAAAAAGTAAACATAACTCAGAAAACTTGTAATATTTCCTTAAAATCCTCTAAATAAATGTATTTAGCTATTTTTTCTATTCATCATGTAATCACTTCACTGCCAGTTTTATTTTGAATTTGTATATACACTGACAAGCCAGAACATTATGACCATCCCCACATTTTTCAATGAACTCGTCTGGATGACGTGGAGGGCACGTAAGTGAGAATGGTATTCAACAGCTGCTGGAGAAGGTAAGTAATCATTCTTGCACTTACTTTTGTGAGTGATGGGAAAGGCTGCTGATCTAAGCGAATTTGATAGAGGGCAGATCGTAATGGCCCGAAGACTCGGAACGAGTATCACCGAAACTGCACGACTGGTAGTTTGTTAACGATCTGCCGTTGTTAGTATTCATGCAAAGTGGATAAATGACGGTGACACCAGCAGTAGACGCCAAGGTGTTGGTCGTCCACGCGTCATCAAAGAAAAAGGACGTCGGAGACTGTCTCGCTTCTTTAAAGCAGAATTGGCGCCAGACAGTGGCTCAGCTGACAGCCCACAAACAATGTAGGTCCAAGCGCAAGTGTTTCGGAACACACAGTTCAGCTGATACTGTTGGATGTGGGACTGTGCAGCAGACGTCCCACTCGTGTGCCTCTGTTGCCCGATCGTCATCGTCAACTACGCCTACAATGGGCCCAGGAACATCGAAACTGGACCATGGATGAGTGGAAGAGAGTTGCCTGATCGGATGAATCCCGATTTCTCATTCATCACGTTGATGGTCGTGTCAGGGTACGCCATCTGCCAGGCTAACAGTTGCTCCACTCTTGTACAGCAAGCCATACACAGGCTGGTGGTGGCGGTATTATGCTTTGGGGGATGTTCTCATGGGTGGCTCTCAGACCCGTAGTTGTGGTAGAACAGACCATGAAAGCTTCGAACTATCTGAACATCACTGCGGATCAGTTGCACCCTTACATGGCGTTTGTCTTCCCAACGGGAAATGGAATTTTCCAGCAGGACAACGCCCCATGTCAAAAGGCTCGGATTGTGTTGGAGTGGTTCGAGGAGCATACTGATGAATTCCACTTAATGTCCTGGCCACCTAACTCGCCGGATCTTAATCCGATGGAGCACATTTGGGATGTCATGGAGCAGCAGCTCAGAGCTCAAACACCACCATGTCCGAATATCTCGACTTTGCGTGACCGCTGCTTAGACATTTAGTACAACCTGTCTCCAGTCATGTACCAAAAACTTGTGGCATCTATGCCCAGGCGAGTTGCAGCTGTTTTGAAGGCCAAAGGAGGCGCAACGCATTATTGAGTAGGTGGTCATAATGTTTTGGCTCTTCAGTGTAAATCTCGGATCGCAAAATCATTTTATGTGCATAGATGAGGTCACAAAATTTTTTTGTAGCCGAAAAGGACAGTGGCGTAACAGCAGGTGAGCAAAGGGGGTACATATGCCTCTGACACCAGTATTAGGAGTCCCAATGGTGACAAAATATTAGTGTGTTTATGTCAATTCTTAAAATCAAACATGAAGAGGGGTCCAAGATAGTATCATGCCCGGGGCGCCATTCATCCTTGTTACACTTCTGAGGGGAAAAAATTGCATTATACTTCGGTTCCATTTATCCTCTACACGCCACTGGACTCTGACCAGACTATGGATAGAGGAGGTTACCTATTTTAATCCTTTCTAAGGCCTTGTTAAATATACTTACCACCAAGTTCATCAATTCTTAAATGCGATTTTTAAGGTTTCCTTAAGTTTTCGCCAAATTTCTCAATGAAACAAAAACCTAGGTGTTCCAATTTCTCATCTCAAACCATAACGTCATGTCTTGACAATGTGATTAGTTAGTATTAATTAATAGTTTTAAGTAGAAACAAATGAATGTCATCCAATAAGCTAAATGAATTTATTTTCTTAAATTAATCTCAATACCAGAGTTATTTTATTATATCACTGCTATAAAATGGCTCTTTAAAGGATTAATCACCAATGCAAGTGCTTTCTATGTACAGTGCCGTAGTTACTGGGGGGTAAGGGGCGTATGGACAGACCCCACGCCACTCGTAGAGGATAATGGAGGGAAAATATATGTGCGTATTTGTCGCTTTTTTAAGCTGAGTATGACGAGGGGGCGAAAAAATAATATTATGCTCCGGGCGCCACTTACCCTTGCTACGCCACTGCCAAGCATGCGAAAGCCATATGGTCAGCAACCATCCTGGAGACTTGTGTAAATCTCAAAAAACTAAAAGGCTCTAGTGCATAGACGTAGCAAGGTATTATGGCACCCAGGGCATTGAAATTATTTTTTGCCCTTTTCGTCATAATTGGCTTTAATTACTGTCTCTTCGAAGAAAGGATCATCCGATTTCGGGCTGAGCTTATCTGAGTCGCACGTGCTCCTCTCGTGAGTGGTTCGAATGATAAGTGAGGGATGATAAGACGGCAACAAACCCTGTGGATAAGTTCGTTCGCACTTCGTCAGCAAACACAGAGGGAGGAACACCGCGAGCAATGAACTTCACACTTTTGCTTTCTTTCTCAACAACCGACGCAAACCTGCGCATTTATTTTCAAATAGCTAAACACGAAACGACTATCAGCCTTCTCGCCAAAAATAAATATTCTAAAATGATATCGGGTGGGTGAAGTTGCTGTTATCTCTTGAATTCCAGACGCTGCAGTAATTGGTTTGTTTTCAAATTCAAGAAATTTTACTTTTTAATTAATCCTTACATGAATTCGGCTGAATATTAGTCCAGGGGCTTTGACAGTGGCGGAGATTGGGTGAAAAAAATGAGGGGGCAAAAATTTTACTGATATCTAAAATCTGGGAGCATAGGGGGGTAAACAACAAAATTTTAAAATTTTGTTACAAAATTAGCTATCTTTCCCGAATATTATGATTTTTATGGTTCCTAGTTTTAAACAGCTAAAAAAATTTAAGAATTCATTTTTTCTAAGAAAAGTAGGGGCGCGACCGCCCCCCCCCCTCGTCCCCTTTACTCGCCGCCACTGGACTGGAAGAATTAGCCAGGATTGATAGGACTACTTTCAGAGGCAGACTCATTCCAACTGTGGTCGCATTATCGAAGTTTCGTAAGAAGAAGGTAAAAAAGTTTCACAACAGGTAGGCGGTGTAGAGATAGCTCATCCATCACTTTCTCAGTCTCGGCGCATACATTTTCAACTTATTTTTATTTGAATCTATCAGGCGCACTTGCGATTTCGGTGCAATAACGAAATTTCATTTGTAATATCCATTTAGGCATGATGGGAATGAAAACATTTGTAATTTAAACTGTCGATTAAAGTGTACTTAGCGATTTCCTACTCCGAATGAGTGTGTTAGATTTCATTCTGAAATTTTAATTGTGTTAAGAATTTCAAGTTTTTGGTCTCTCTTTCATTCCAATTGATTTTGCCATATGTCATTACACTTCTTAGAAGCGCATATCTTTGTAATGCAGATATATTGATCTTCAAATTTTTTATCTCGGAAAAAACAATGGGTGCAGGCCCACGCCGTCCATATGTGCAAAAAGGCGAACCATAAGCCATTAGGTTAAGTTAGGTCAAGTGTTAACCATAAGCCATTAGGTTAAGTTAGGCCAACTGTTAACCATAAGCCATTAGGTTAAGTTAGGTCAACTGTTAACCATAAGCCATTAGGTTAAGTTAGGTCAACTGTTACCCACAAGCCATTAGGTTAAGTTAGGTCAAGTGTTGACCATAAGCCATCAGGTTAAGTTAGGTCAAATGTTAACCATAAGCCATTTTCCCCTAATATCGCCACCGCAAAAAGGCGTTCATTAGGCATTTGCACGACGGTGCCGATTACGCTAGGCACGGGCCTGAATGGAAGTCAATTTTACATTTATTTTTAATTAACAGTATGACATCAACAAGCTTGAAAATTATTCGAACAATCAGTTGGAGTGTTCTCCCCTCGACTTTCCTGTATATTTACCCAATATGGAGAGCTTCGTGTTTAGCGTCGTAGTATAGTGTGAAGAGAATATAATAATCATTTTGGACTTAATCATCTGACAGCAGTACAAAATTAAGATGTAGGTCCTAAAATAGTCCTCGTATAAGTTCAAATCTGAATGTTAAAGTAATTTGAACTGCGAATTACTACTATTAAGTCGCAAGTGAATTGTGGGAACGTGGATGAGTAAACAATATTATAAAACAGAGACAGAGAGGTCTTTGCGAGCTTTAACACCTAGTCGTTAGGCAACGGATAAACTCATCTTATATGCATGCAAAACCTACCGAACATGCATACTTTCTTTCAAATATGTGCCTTATACAAACCAATTGGAAAAATTTGATTTCTTGATATTTCACTACCTACTATTCTGACACATAATTTGTCTACAGCGAACACAGTTACTATTAGTCTTTTCTCTCACACATTCCATCACATTTGTAAGCCGTAAAGTTGAGTTAAAATCCTATCAATCAAAAATTAAAATATTCTGTCCTTGGAAAACAAATTATTAGTCTCCAAAAATCGTAAAAACATGAAGAGCTGGAAACAATATGATAAGGAAATTAAACCACACTTGATATCGAAAGAAAATTCTCAAACATTCTTTCAGTTACGTAGCTACTGGGGGACAAGGGGGATGACAGTCTCAGGTGGCGCCATGGAGACAAAACATTAATGCATTTATATACCTTTTTTAAAGCAAAATTTGGTAAAGAAGAGGAAAAAATACTATGCCCGGGGAGCCATTTACACTTGATAAGTCACTGATGACAACTGGGGGGCGAAAAAATCATACTATACTCCTGGTGCCACTTCCCCTCGCTACGCCACTGCATTCATTAAATCTAAAATATGTTATGAATGTGATTAACCTCTTTCCAGTGTGTTCCGAACTCAGTTCGAGCACCGAATTATGGCATTTTTATATTTATAATCTAAAATTGAGTCATTCATAGACGTTATCATTCGATACAAAAATGACCGGTAATCCATTAACATCTCTAATGTTCTATGGGCATGCAGTTGAATCAATACAACAACGCATCCCCAAAACAGAAGGGGATCATCTAATTAGAAGCATAGAATACTAAGATGTTGGTATTCTTGTACTGTCTAATAAGGTTTTAAGATTCCCATTTACTTAGAGTATTTACGTATTTTCTGCGCTTCACGCTTTTACAGCTATTGCTAGGGATTGCAATCCGGCACCAATTTCGATCCGGCTGGAATCGTCACATCAAAACTATTTTGCCTTTTCATTCCAAAATCAACTGTATAAAAGATGATAAAGTGAATGTATTACAAAGTTTATAAAAAAGTGATAATTTCTTATGAAATCAACTTTATTTACACTGTTATAATTAATCAATATTTACGTATGAATCAACAACAAAAATTTAGTACAGTGTAACTAGTTAAATTGTAATTGTTATATTAGTTTAGTAATAATTAGATAATGACGGGCGGTTAAGTTCAGTCTCACTTACTAGATTTCACAAATGACATCAATGATAACTTGTAATGCAACTTATATTAAATCTAACTAAATCAAGCTTATCAACTGAGATCACAATAATTACGTATTTTAGTCACGCCAAGCAGTCTCATTCTTATAATTATGACAGTCATCATGAATCTGTTTAATCAATGGCACAATTATCACAATAACGAGTTTAAAACTTCTTCGTATTTTTTAATATACTTACTTTAAATTATTATTTTAAGTAAAACAATTTTTAAAAAACTCACTTTGGTTTTGAAAAAATTATCGTTGGAAACAAATAGTGTTAATTGTGTCATCTGCCAATCGACTTCTTACAGAGCTACAAATATAACCAGCGGCCTAGAAAGCCCTTTCTACTTCTACACTTATCGGTTTTATTGTCAACAAATACTCATGAATAGAAGACAAGTATTTTCCTCGAAGACGTTCACTTTCACATGCAGTCATTTCCTTTCTTAATGTTTTCTCATAATCTTTCTCTTTTTTTGGTATTTATGCTCTAGGTTTTCATATCTTGTTGGATTTGCATCTGTAATTCTTTCTGTAATGTCAAATCATTTTTCAATGACGATGAATCTAAGTTATTTTCCACTATATTATCTACGTTTCCTTTAAAGCTATCATCTTGAACAACTCTTTCTAATATATTTTTCATTTCTAGTCTTACAACTTTTTTTTTTCGGCATAGTAAATGTATCATTAGTTCGTCTTGTATCATCATCATTTTTTTTTATTCTGTAAGTGTATTAATATTCCTGTTTTCATTTTGAATTGGTTTCAAAAGTTAGATGCTTGTTTTAGAACTTTTAGACTAGTACCTGCAATGCAATACAAATAGGTACATATTTACAATTTAATACGTTATTTCGGTCACTATGTAAGAAGAAAGTCGTATTATAAAGAAAAATCAGAAATATGGATCGTTACTCAATTCATTTCTAAGTCTAATTATCTACTTAAATCATTCTCGTACTCGTAAATACAACATAAACATAATTCATCTATCAATTGAACAATAACAATGCCTATATGTGTAGCGGGTGAGTCAGCGTCGAACGACTCGTACACACCACGCATTTACTCTTGCAACAACGCGAGTATTTTTTCAAGAAATCGGCTTCATGTATTTTTTTTTAATTTACCGGATCCGATGATCAGATCCAGCAAACTGGTGCCGGATCCGGTAGACGTCTAATGATGCCGGATCCGGTTTTCCGGATTGCAATCCCTAGCTATTGCTTTGACCTCCATATTTTTTATTTAAGAAATCTGCATTTTAGTATATTAATAAAAGCTTTCTTTAAAAAAATGAACATTTTTATTCTTTTTCTGAAGGAATGTTATTGGAGGTTAACAAAGGAAAAGCGGAATTAAAATTTGTTCCGCGTTGTATTTGAGCATCTGAGAGACACGTGTCTAAGGGACCGAAGGTTATTTTTATTCAATTTTGTGTTCTAAAGATAGGTGCTTCTTAAATATATTCTGTTTCCATTCTTTTTTTAGATAAGAATTGGATTCATCCGAACATCAAATGCGTTTCAAATAAATATCATCTACTATGCATACAAAGGGTTTGAGACGTATCGTTTAATTGCACCTTTTAATCGTAGAGTTCAAGTGAAAGAGAATTATTGAACAAGGACAAGCATTCTTTTTCAAAAGGATTTACTTTATTTATTTGACAACAAACGCAAATGAATAACAAAATTTCTATTTCCAGAATAAGATTCAAGGTTTTTCTCCTCGATTAAATTTGAATTCCGCTGTGTATAAAAACATCATAAATATAATTGTTTATAATTTTGGAAGATTAATTTACAGCTATTGCTACCTATGTATAATTATTACCTGTGTAATTTTTAATCAAAAATCTGTGTTCTTTATATTTATCATTCTTTATATTTATTATTCTTTATATCAAATATATCTTAACAGATACTGGTATATAAATTATTACATGGCTTTTAAGATTAAAAAATAATTGAGTTTTTATTGCCTTTAAATTCTCGGAACAATTAAAAATAAATAAAAATAGCATTTAATATTAAATAATACTAACAATAAATAAAATATTTAACGAGTTAAAAATAAATAATCAGATAAATGATATAGATTTTAAATGTTAAAAAAATATATTTTTTTCTAGAGTAAAAAAATCGAAGATTATTAAATGTGTGTTTTTATCGCTGCTTTATCGTGCATACCCAGAAAAATGAAACTTTGATATAATTTTCCTGAACAGGAGTGGCACTAGAGTCTGCCAGAAGGGAGGCACAGTCTCCCCAATAAGGGGCACGACCCGCTGTACGGGGGGGGGGAGACTGTAATGAAATTGGTCTCAAATTTTTGACAAATCTTTATTTATCTACTAGTTGAATACCCCGTTGCATGAACGGGGTACAAAAATTTTCCCCGACGAGGGGGCACAACATCCCCGACAGGGGACCCTGGTCGTGACCTCTTTCCGCAGGTCACCCCCTGGTCCCCCCCCATCCCCACACTAGCAGCACCCCTGCTCCCGAACTTTCATATAATTGTGAAATTGTATTATTTTCACTTATAACACAAAACTGTTCAAAACCTAAAGGAATATTTTTAAAATATATGATTAAACGATTGAATCTTCTTATATTTCATTAGATTAACCTCCCGTTTTGGAGATACACTACGGCTGTTTCCAAAAATATCTCGCAATTTTAAGTTGTGAATAGATAATGAAGACGTCACTACAGCCAGCTCTCCAAACTTCCACACCAACTGGTGGATATTTGTCCTCTATAGGTCTAACGTGCATCAACCCAGCGTGCACGACGAATCTTCGGTGGCATGGAGTCTGGGACTCACGACCCTTAGCTGCTGAGACCGACACTCTGCCACAAAACCATCGTGGCCCGTAGGCTCTTTTAAAATGTTTATGCTTGGAATATTTTTGACATTTTAAAAGGGACATTTTATAATGATGAAAAATGGATGTTGTAATCAACAAATCCTGCGGTATAGAGAAAAATTAATTAACCCGTTTAATAAATAAATAATTAATCTCTTTAATATCAAAGATATTAGTGTTTCAACACTTCATATCATCCCACCCATAAATTTCTTGGGAATGTTTCCGTGTTTAGTAATTTTTTTTTCTATCAGAGAGGATGTAAATGAAAAAGTTATTTCAATATTTAGAAATTTCACTTATGCAATCGTTGTTGAAAAGTAGAAAAAGGGTCTTGAGAAAATTCATACTTTCTTAACTGGTCCCCTGAATACCTAATATTTTTTTTGTTGTTGTTTGATTCTATAGTAATTCGTTAGTTAATTATGAACAATATTGTTGATGCAATCATTGGATGCTGCTGTGTTGGCGCGCAAAAGGTGAATTGTTATCGCTATTGTTTACTTCTTCTGTTTCATCTGTATTTTTCTTTTTTTGTATTCAATTATCTGTATTTTGAATTTTATTGGAAGTTGCAGCATTTTGCGCCATTCCGTCTGATACAAAGTTTAATTAATTTTTTAATTTGTGATATCTTTCGTTAAATTATATTAACTGTAATTGTTCTAATACCTAATATTCTAGATCTTTATACAGGATTATAATATCGACTTTAATACTGTAAAATATGTAATTGTGCTACAAAATCAATTTGAATTTTTTGTAGAGAAATTACGAATCTATATTGATAACAGTGTTCTGTCATGTTAAGATTATTCGATCATGAAGAGGTTGTTTGAGATATATGCTCGCTCTTCGGTTGCTTTACCTCAAGTTATCGTTGGAGAATATTCAAATTTTTTCTCTGAATATTTTATTTGTTTATCAGGATTTCCCTGTTACCCCTTTCCCCTCCAAAAAAATTAAATGCATATAACGGATTATGAATACAAATCATCTTTGTATTATAAACAATTTATCTTTAACCAAAAATAAGGGTAATGTAAAATGAATTAATTTATTGATTAAGAAACGGGATTATTGAATTTTTAACTGCATAGGCTGTCACCCCCGCATTCATAAAAGAGTTCCATGTCAAAAATTTTTAGATAAAACGGACCATGTGCCATTTTTCATAATTCAATAAGTTTTCTTCTTTTGACAAAACCATTGATTGCTGCCAATATTATAGAATAAAAAATAAAAAAGGAAAGAGTGAAATTAAAAACCATACAGACTTTTTAATAATAAATGTTTTATTTAGGATTTGAGTTAATTTAGTAACTTAAAATACATTAATGTCCCATTTCGAAGTTACACCACAGATAATTTGGAAAACTGACCATGTAATTTTTAATTAGGGCCAAGGATGTCGAATGAGTTGGTTCACTTTTCTCCAAACTTCCAACCATACCAGTGTGAGTGTGTTTGTCGTACGACAACAGAGTAACGTGCATGAGGCCCACATGCACGATGAATTTTTGGTGGAAACAGATCTCGCATCTGCAAACCTCCGACCCCGAAGCTCAGACTCCACCATTGTGAAACCGCGGCTTCCAATTATAATATCTAATATTTCATTAGTGGAGTGTATACTTGGAAATTATTGAACATATTATTGAAACACTAAACATAATATGTGATTTATTTTTATGTGCGGTTGTCCAGTTTTTTTAAATACTGATTAACTGTTCTAGAGCGACATTAGTTAAATAATAAAAATTATGTGAAAATTCAATACTTGGACAGAAGAAGAAACACTTTTCCATGTCCTCATCTACTTTCGTTTCCCTCATGCGCCCTTCGTAATCAATGTAAACAAACATAGTTCGCAAACGAATTTCGTTACTTAGGCTTCTGATGATACCTTAATTAATTCATCATGCAAGATATAAATGAGAAATAATTTTAATAAATATAAGTGGAAGAACTTAAGCCAGAGTTCCATCACTTTTAACGGATGAAAAGTTGTAAAGAAAAGTAAGTTTGATAACACGATTATTAATTTATCAATTCATCGTAGCAATACTTCATTTACACATGTATATTTTCATACCTGCAAATGCTATGTATTTAAGTACTTTAATACGTTTCATGTAAGCCTTTTTCAAGAGCTTGCTGATTATACGTCTGAATCGGTGGAGAAATCCGTATAAACTAAAGTTAAAAGCAGAAATTTTTCTTATCAGAGAATGGAATTGATATTATCTTATTGATGACGTTAAAGATTGTGATTGATGATGTCACCGATTGGCTTTCTTTTTATTCTGCAGCCTGCCTGAATGTGCCATATTGATGACGGTGATCACATTGTCAACGGTTCTACCATGGAAGTTATCCAGACTGTAAGTTGTGCATGCTGTTTCTCCCTCTAATTTCGAATTCTCCTCGGCTCTGTTTTTTCGATTCTGTAACTACTTGCTTTTAAGTCACTTATTTTTCATTATAACTAACCCCTGTTTTCATTTACTTTCAGTATCCATTTTTAAAGTCATTTTTGGCTGGCTCTGTCAGTGGAACATGCTCTACGCTTCTTTTCCAGCCTCTAGATTTAATTAAAACCAGACTTCAGAATGCTTCAAAAAATGGGTAAGTGTTTCTGGAAAATTTTTTATACAAAGATGTTCAATAAAGCCATGTTGTGTAAATAAATGCAGAATAGAGAAAATTTAAACATAGACCATTTATTCCTCATTTTGTTTATGACCCTGTATTGTATTTCAAACCATAGAGGAAGCTAGCGAAAGTTATTTGTGCTGTCTTCCATGGAATACTTCTTAATTGATGCATACATCATTGGTTTCTTTTTTCATAAATTTTTAAGTTATAAACTAATTGATGATCATAGAGATTTAATGTTAATGATATTCCTATTTATGAACCCTTCAAATATAAAAATAAATCTTTTAGTGATTTGTGAGAGTTTGCAAACCACAAATCCAGTGTAATTCGTTGCTTTTTGTCTCCTTGTGTGAAATAGAATTCTTGCTATGAAAGTTATTGAAACTGCCTCATTTATGTTTTCATAATAAATTAGCATATACTACAGTAAGTAAATTTATTATATATAATCATGTTCAGTACAGTGAGATATTAATTAACCAATTAATTAATTATAGCTACAAATTGCAATTTTTGCTTTTATATTGCTTGCTTTCACAATGTATGATATTTCTTAAGTCAGTCTGCTAGTTTAGATAGTTTATGAAACATGCTTCTAGATCTTAATACTAGGTATCTGCTTTGAATACTTAACATTTTATTTAAATTGTTTTATGAAGTACACCAACATTTGTATATATATTGTTTTTGTGACAAATACAAGAAATATATAGTGATTCACCAGTATCTAATTGGAAACTTTTATATACTATCAATATTTCTTTGAAATACATTAAGTATACATTTTAAACCAGAATTCAGCAATTGTTAAATTTATCTTAAGAATTGTTTGGTGTTTATCTGTTTTGTATGTGAACTGGTCTCTTAAAACTATTAATGTAATCTGTTTGAACTTACGATTTTATATTTTATCCTCTTGATCACTAATGACTTTTTTTTCCTGCAGGGCCAACAGACATGGTATATACCCCTTAGTTGTACAAGTGCTGAAAAATGAAAAGATGATTGGATTATGGCGTGGCACATTACCTGTAATTAAAAATTATTTTATCATTTATAATATTGTTTGGTTAGATTGATTGTTAAATAATAGTGGTCATTATTTTGAAATCACTTTTTGTCTTACCGAAACATAGCATTTGTTGGTAATTAGATTCTTTGTGAAAGTTAAGCAACTTATATTGAAAAATAATAAAATTATTAATGCAGTGATTAAAATTTATAATTATCTGTGGCTGGAATGTGCTTTATAGTTGTATTGATGTTGAAACTACAAAATTCAGAATACATATTCATTTTTTTAGTTCTGCTTTAAAAAAATGTAATTATAAAAAAATAATGGTATTTATTGATTTTCATGGCCCTTGCAATTAGCCGCCAATTATGGCAGCCAAAACTATGTGCTGTTTCTAAACTTGGTACTGTTTTGGAAATCAATAAGTACCAAAATAATGATAATTTGAGATAAACAATATTTGTTCTAAGGGCATTTAAGTTAATTCTTTTTTAATTTGTTTTAGTCAATCATGAGGTGTGTACCTGGTGTTGGAATGTATTTTAGTTCCTTGCACTGGCTGCAAACAAATTATGGGTAAGTTTATAGTGTTTTATTTTTTATCAATTCTCTTCTTGTTTGTAGTATTGTCTCATTGTGGTATCTGCAAGTATTGCAGAAAATTCTATTTATTTTTTAATGATCCTTTAGGAACTAATGAAAAAAATAATTACCCGATGATCTGTGATAAATTTATAACTGACTTTTAGTCTTTATTTCAAAAAATGCATGATTTTACATTAAAAAAAATATTAGCTTTCGCTTAGAAGTTCAAACTGCTTTTAAAATTATGCCTAGCTTTTTATTCTTTTTTTATGTGAAAGATAAATTTTCAAAACACAGATCTTTCAAGATAAAACAGTATGATGATTAATCAATGATTCCCTGTTTTAATTTCATTTAACAATTACTTATTCAGTAACTTATAACTGACTTCTGCCTTATAGTATGATCATGCTTTTTTGATATTCCGATTTATGAATAACAGTTTTTGTAGTTTGAAAAGAAAGTTAAAGTGATCAGAAGTCTACTGTGTAAAATTAAAGAAGCATTTATGTTAATACAGATTCTCTCCCATTTTTATGAAATCTCAAAAATTTTTATCCTTATTTCAGTTCTGAAGACCCTTCCCCTGTTGAATCGATTTGCTTTGGAGTACTTGCTAGGTCATTTGCTGGTGCTACCTTATTACCAGTAACAGTTCTGAAAACAAGATATGAGGTATTTTTCATAAACTTTTATATTTTTAAATGAAGTAATCAGAAAGATATCATCCAGATACTTAGTACAATAATTAGAATGAGAAATTGATAAAAAATAAGTTTGTATGCATAAAAAGTTCCATTATCTCAACCAGTGGCAATTCCAGGGGGTTATGGGGCTGCAGCCCTACCACCCAGAGCCAAACCAAAATTCTTGATTTTTTTTTCCAAATCACTACACCTGTTTATTCTCAATCTCTTTTAAAAAACACACACACAAAAAAAAAGGCAATATTGCTTTCTGGCTTGACAGGCTCAAAAATTTTCCCGCTTTTGTGGTAATTTCACTCATACTTGTAGCCTTAACACGGTCAAAAACATTTTTGGACTAGTTATTTTATTGTGTTTTTATCAAATTATCGAAAGTATTGTAGAATCCTTTGAGATTTTTATTTTCAGGTGAGAAAGTTAGAGTTTTAACTTGCTTAAGGCATGAGGTCACAACGATACAAAATTTTTATGACCGCAGCCCTCCCCCCCGACCAAACTCTGGATTCGCCACTCATCTCAACCATATTTTTTTCACATATTTTATAAATAATTTAAATTTCAGTTTCATTGTTATTAATTACGCCTTTAACAGGTCTTAACGAATTTTTAAAAGGTTTTTTTTTTTTTTTAAGGCTTAAGAAGAGTCTGTTGAATAAATATGGAATCAGTTTATTTCAGTTTGCAAAATAAACTTCAGGAACCTCTGGATTTATTTGAACTTATCAATATTTTATTATTTTAATTTTCAAACTTAGTATTCTCTTTTGAAGCTAAATCTGCAGTAATAAAATTTTGTTTCACTAAACCATTGATTCTGAACTCGTGGGGTGAGCCTCATTAAGGAGATACATTGTAGTAGAAAAGGATAAAAGACAAATTTCAACTAATTAATACAGTTTATTAATATAAACATAAAATGTTGCCCTTAGGAAAAGCAAATTCATAACACAAAAATATTTTGATATTAATTATTTAGAATTCAGAAATTTATTGAAAAAGGGATTAAATTCAATAAAAATCTTTGAAAGGAATATGAGTAAAACTGATATGGAACATTGAGTCTCAAAAATTTAAAGGTTGGGAACAACTGACTTAAATGCATTATTTCTGTTATGATTGTTACTGTAGAACACTGATAGAATGTGATAATTTAAATCGTTAATATAATCATTATTTTCTTAAGTATTTAAATATAACCATCTATGTATTTTAAGTGACATTGTTTGCTTTTGACTTTTAGAGTGGAGTGTATGCCTACAATAGCTTATCTGAAGCCTTATGTAAAATTTATCGATTAGAAGGAAGAAAAGGTCAGTTGGTTTTAAATATAAATACCTCTCTCTATTTTTTATTTTAAAATAATGAGACTTTTTTCCCATTGAATGTAAGTTCTGAATCATAATTATTATTTATTTATTTATAGGTCTTTTCTCGGGTTTAGTTCCTACTCTCCTCAGAGATGCACCGTTTTCAGGAATTTATTTGATGTTCTATACACAAACCAAAAAGATGGTACCTTCATGTGAGTTCCATTGCATTTCTCTGTTCATATGTATATTTTCTCTCTGCATATTTTCTCTTATGTGTATTTTCTCTGTCTTATATATTTCATTTTTCTAGAAAAATATCTATATTAAATAGTATCTATATAAGGAAACGGCTTAGGGAAATCTAGTCTAGATTGACTTAACATATTTTTAATTCTTTCTATCTAAACTAGTATTTCTTTAATGGAAAATTTTGATGCTTGATGTAGTATTAGTTAGTTTAAAAAATAATTAATTAAAAGTATAACTAATGCAGTATATTTTAATGCACCTGTTGAAAGAGATGGTTGGTTGATAAGATTATTTATGTCGGTCTTAAAAATTACATTCTATTTGATTATATTCTTATATATTCAAATCTACTTATTTTCTGATAAAATAGTTATTTATTATTTCATTAATTTTTTTTGTAACTATACTTG
Source organism: Araneus ventricosus (assembly GCA_013235015.1). Taxonomy (NCBI): domain Eukaryota; kingdom Metazoa; phylum Arthropoda; class Arachnida; order Araneae; family Araneidae; genus Araneus; species Araneus ventricosus. Next base: position 32,641 of record BGPR01016126.1, read on the forward strand.
GACATTTCAAGAATTAAGGATTTTTAAATGCAAAGACATTCTTACATTATATTTTACGTAAATGGTGTATCATTTAACAACTTTTATAATCATTCCCATCACTCTGATTTGTAATGCATTTTATGGACAAGTATTAACTAAGAAGTCTTTTGAAGAAGACTTCAACCTACCTTTTATTATATTTTTATTTCTTTTGTACTTATTTCAAAGTTTTATGGTAGAAACTAAAAATTTGCATCTTTATTTTCCGACAGCTGTTCGTGAGAATGTTCTAAATGTACCAATCAACTTCGGCTGTGGGGTTGTAGCAGGAATACTTGCCTCAGCCATCACCCAGCCAGCTGATGTAATAAAAACTAAAATGCAGCTTTACCCCCAAAAATACAACACTGCTCCAGTCGCTGTTACTTTAGTGTTCAAGGTAATTTTTTTTATTGAAAATTTTGATGATGCAAATAATTTGTGTCTTTGCAGTTCTTTTATTTTAATCTTACATTATAGAAATCTTGCTTTTACATTATATTGTTGAACCTTACCAACCTGTTAATAGATTTTTTAAAACATAACTGTATCACACACTCTTAATTGGAAAAATAAGCAATGCTTTGTTTCTTTTCTATAGTTTATATCAGGCTTAAAGTTTTTTCTGCTTGCAACTTTTTTTTGGGTGGAAAAGATTTTAATGACTGCACTTTAAAAAGAAAAACTTCGCTTCAATGCCAAAATTCAAACATGAATAAAAATTGAAGAACTAAATATGAATAAATAAAAGGACATTCAGTTAAAAATATCTATAACAAAATGTAATAAAATCCTGTAAGTCAAGATGATTTTCTTAACTAAATTCTTCTAAAAATTCCAGATGAGAGTTTTTGCAACCCCAGATTTTTTTTCTATGTAAACTGACTCAGTGTTGTGACCTTGGTTTATATTAACTGTAAAACCTCAACACACAAAAAAGATATTAGTTGTATAGTTAAATAATATTCATATTATATAGCAGTATGAAGGTAGAAAGTTTTCTCATATTTGCTGTTCTTAAGTGTTTTAAAAAGAACTGGATAGTTAGGAAAAAAATTTGAAAGTCTTTCTGTTATAAAATTGTATGAACAATAAGATGTTAAAACCCTACTTAAAATATGAATAATCATGGTTTTGTACAATGAGTCTCATTGTAACGGCTTTTTTAACCCTTGCTTTATATTATTCTGTGGATTTTCAGTATCATAAATTAAAATCATGTTTCATAAAAAATATAAATAAATGTGTACAAAATCATTTTAAATTCAATGGATATATTCATTAATAGGCTAATTTTTTGAAATTAAAAAAACACATCACTATGGATGATGGTGTATTTAAAGATTGAAAGCATATGTTTCATGTGCATTTATAGCAAATATAGTACATTCAGTGAAACAATGAATAAGGAAGGATTTCACTCCTTTCATTTTAAACAATATATATAATCTGTTTTGAATTTTTAAAAAAATTGCACAGGAGGGAAAAAAAAAGAATTATAACTGAATAAATTTGCCAAACACTTTAGTAAATGTTATAAACTTATGTTGGTTATATTTAATTTAATCATATTTCTTTTGCATAGGATAATGGCTTGAGAGGCTTTTTTATTGGAATGGTTCCAAGAGTAGTAAGACGAACCTTGATGGCTGCCATGGCATGGACTGTCTATGAGCAGGTTAGTTATCTATTATGCTATTAATTAATGTCTTGTAACTTGGTATTTTAATGAAAATTTTTTATTCCAATGGAATCTTGAGGTAATAAACTGTTTTAATTTTTTTTTATTGTAAGATATTATGAAACAAATATTATACTGCCAGATAGACATAAATATACTTGATTTTCAATTTTTTAAAAAATAATTCATTAATGCTTCTTCATTTGATATGATTGCAAGATATACTGTGAATGAACTTTTAATTTCTTGTAGAAAAGAGATAAGTTGTAGAATATTCTGAATAATAATAAATAATTATAATGATCATTAACAGATTAACAAGAGAAGTAATATTTATCATGTTTTTTACATTAAACAAATTTTTACTAAAATTAAATGGCTTATTAATTTGTTCTGAATTATTTAAATAATTTTTAAAAACCTACTGTTTTGTACACTTGTTATTGAATATTTATTTATATACATAAGCTTAAAATAATTGGCAATATTATTTTTATGCATATATCTGCACCTTATATTCAAGAAGTATTCGATTTGGATTGGAAAAAAATTCTCGTTATCCTGTATTTACTGCCATTTTATTTATGTTTTTCAAAATTAATTCAATGAGATGATTGCTTATCGAAAATTAATGCTACGAATACATATTTTTGGTCATTAGTGCTTTGAAATAATGAGTGGTATTCCTTTTCATTTTAGGTCATAAGATATGCAGGATTAAAATGAGCTATACAAGTAGATGCTTGATGATAAAACTTCTGTTGGAAACAGTGCAGATTTTCAGTCCGGCACAGCTGCTGCTATTGTTCCTGAAAAGAAACTTCATCAATACTCTTGCTGGTTCAGAACCAAATCCCTGTTGCTGTGTTTTGTAATTGAATGTTTTTTATCCAGATCTTTGGATATGCTTGTGTAACTGTACTGTAAAA
>BGPR01016127.1:8837-24625 GCA_013235015.1 Araneus ventricosus
ACAAAATGACTACACACCGAAATCGGCGTGTGTTTACAGACGGACGGAGCGACAGACATATAATTCCTAAAAAGGGGTTTTTTCTCGTAATCGGGGACTCTAAAGTAGAAAATCAATCGAAATTTTTGGGGTTTATAATTCTTTTTTTTTTGTATGTGAGAAAGTAAAGAGGTTTTAATTCAAATATCCTCATCTATCTTAAGTCTTTATTACTTTTTCTTTTCAGATGATTTAAAAGAGAAAATATCATTGCTACGTTTTCTTAAGGCTACACAGTACCCTTTTTCAAAACTTTTTTTTGGAGACAGTAATAATAAAATAAATAATTGACTTTATTTTTGGATTATATTAATAAATAGATTCCGATTTAAAAACGTCACTTTACCAAGAGCTATTATTTTAAAAATTGAAATTTTTAAAGTTTTTTTAAACTCTTATAAAATTCTCAATTTTTAATATTTTTTAGTTATTTCAAGTGAATTAAATTTCTTGTATTCTTGGGAACAAAAGTTAGCATGGGATTGATGATCTGACTCTTTTTTAATTTTTGATAGTTAATTTTTGTGAAAAAACATGAAAATTCTAAAAATATCAACTTTGAACTTTTTTTAAAAAATAACTAGAACTCTCAGGCCTAAATCCATGCTAATTCTTATAGAACATATATTTGAAAGTATCTACAAAAAATTTCAAGACTCTATCTTGAACAGAAAAAAAGCCTTAGGGAATAGAAAACACTTGCATCGCCAAAAATAAAAATCTGAGAAAAATGCATTTAAAGTTTGTAAAGGCATGAAACCAAAACTAATAATGCTTGTAGAGCTCTAATTTTTTATTATGTTATTTCCCAACTTATAAAAAGCACGAAAACACTATTTTAACGCAATATGATTGAATATTTTTTTTCTTATTTGAAATATTATGTAATTAGTCTGCCAGCTTTTCAAAACATTTTTTCTCTTAACGAGTCGATAACTTTTCGATAGTGGCATTTTCTCACCAGAAAAATGAATGAAAAACAATAATAGTGTACTGCAAAGCTTCTAAATAAAATAAACTCTGTGTAAAAATTAATATTGGTCTTGAAAAAGTCGTTTTTGTGGATATCAGTTAGGTAGTAATGAGAACTCAATAAGAACGCATAATATAAACAAACAGAAACGATTTGGGCAGTGAACAACGAAGTTATGATAACCATTTCACCCAAGGAATTGATTTATTTACAAAATATTTTTAATTTATTTATTTTAAGAATGGAAAAATGCTTCAAAATGAAAACGAAACTAACCACTCTGTCAAATTTTGAGACTGTCAACACTAAAAAAACTTTAAAATCTTTAAAACTATTTGGATATCAGATCCAAAATTTGGAGTCAAGTTTCCCAATCGTATGGGCCATCGAAAAATACAAAAAAAAATTTTTCGAAATTTTTGTCATTTTTAGGGTACTGTATAGCCTTTTAATATCTTAGAATTTAAAAAATAACATTAATTCGATAGAAGAATTGAGTAACAATTATTAAAAAAATGAAAAGACAGTTTAAATTTTAATGTTTACTCCGAGCTTATTTTGCATATCATTTTTATATTTTTAAATATAAGAAAACATTTATGAAAAATTTTCCACGACATAAAAAAGGAATCAATAATTACTTAAATTTTTTATAATATAGATTTAAGAAAACTTTGAGAGATGCTAACAATTTTTTAATAACATTCATTTAGTATGTTGGCTTTCATCATATATTTATAAAAACAATTATTTAATATAAAAATTTTCTTAATTTGATGTACAAGCCATAATGATGCGATTTATTATACAACAGGAGACGAATATTAACTCAGCATGAAACAGTTTCTTTCAAGTGAACTTATGTTTTAATTATGCGGTTACTATCATTTATTACAGCCAACTGAATAACATTCAAAAGCTGCATATTTTAACCTTTCCTTGCTAAGCTTATATGAATTAATTTCTTTTCTCTCCAACTTTACTATAATTTTTTTTTTCTATTATCGTTTTTTTTTATACAGAAAGAAATTTGACTAGCAGTAACATTCAGTGATTGCATTGAATCATCTTCAATCCTGAGAGTGTAAAATTTAGCCTCTTAAAATATGTGAAGTAATTAGCTGCTAATAATAATTACATTATTCAAATGCTAAACTGTTTCAGGAATTTTAAGAAATGCCACAATCTTATGCCACTGACCTCAGCAACAAATTATTGCTTGAAAATAAAGTTTGGAAATTTTTTATATTCCTTTTTCGCTATTAAAAATGTGCATTCCCTAGATTTCAAAAGAAAAGATGGCCATAAAAAAAGTATCTTTAAAAATGAAAGGTTAAGTATTTTTAAAGAACTACATATGAGGAGCTGTATGACAAAAGTGAACATATACGCTTTTTCTAAAAAGCGTTTTTGTTACAATTTTCTCATCTGAGTGCCCAACTATACGAGGTTGCAGTATCATTCATTTTGTCTCATAACTTTTTTTTTCCCTTTGTAAAATTACCCAAAGTTCTTAATTCTTTAGAAAAACTAAAAATATCCACCTCTAAAACCAATTTTGTAAAATGGATATGTTCACTTTTGATTTAAAAAAATTCTCATATATTTTTAATCTTTCTGTAACATCTTTATTATATTTTTTTGTGCGTCTATGTGTTTAATGCTAGAAAAATATATCTAGCTCTCATTTTGGGGGGCGTTCTTTCTCTTATGTAAAATGTCACCATTTCTCTTCCAAAATCTTGATAATTATGTCGAGAAACATTGAAATATACCACGTAAGGAAACAACTACACAAAATAATTTCTTTTAAACCCTGGAAGCTTTTACGAGCAGGACAGCTTAAGAATCCTATAATTTCATAGTTTTTTCACCATTCGTGAAAAAAAGGGTGGAAGTAGACTGATAGATATATGATCGGGGGAATGCAGTTGTTTTTGCATCACAAACCCTCCTAACTTCTTATTGGACAGGAAACTCGAATGGACACTATCCTTGAACAGTTGTAAAGTTAAAGACAACATAAAGAAATCTCAATCTAGGAAGCAGGAGTGTAGCTGATAGTACAGTGCGATTTGCATACACCAAAACCTACTTTACTATAGTTGACTTAAATCATTATTATTACTGTGGAACTTGGTTAATTCAAACATTTTTTATCCGAATTCGTAAGTAATTCGATTTTTTTTCTCTATTTCCTTAAACTTTCTATACGCATAATGCCTAAATATAATCTGTAGTTCGAATTCATTTTGCTTACTTATATGTCAAGAATGAAAATTGAAAATTCTTTTATATTTCTAAATTGCTTTCGTTCTTACTTAGTAAGCTCATCGATCGTGAATAAATAACTTTTTAAGGTTCTTTATTGACTCGAGAATCCAATCAAAACAGCAATTAAATATTTCTCACTTTTTTTAATTATTTTAAATTTAAGTTTTAAGTAAGTTTATTAAAAAAATATCAATAAATATTATTACTTTGTTAATTAAAATTTCGCACTGTTTATTTATTAATTATGTATTCTGTATTAAAGGTGTTAAATTTTAAAAAAATAGATATTTTTTGGCCTTTTTAGTTAAAATTACCGTTTTCTCATGCTGTATTCACTGTTACACAAATATTTTCTAAATTAGTTTCGAATTAGGCAAGTTGCATTGCTTTTCATTATTTTACATTGCTTTTTGTTGCATTAATTATTTGCTTATTTAACATGATTTGTTTTAATAGATGTAAAAAAATTCTTCAAATTTATGCATATATATTTGCGGATGTTTACGATTTTTTAAGTACTCGGATGAGAAATAAAATAACCTTTTTCCGTTCCAATGTCGTGTATATAATAATAATAAACGGAAATTCAAATTGAGTTGAATTTAGAAGCAGTTTTTTTTTTTAACACCGAGATTAGTGATATAACGAATAATGATTTGGCCAAATACCGACTCTGTAGAAACATTTCTAACTTTTGATTCTAAACAAAATAATTCTCAAATTTTAAATGTAAAAAATTAAAGATTAATAAAATTGATATTTTTATAGTTTGCATATTTTAAAAAATTAACATTTTGATATGTTTTTTTCATAATATTTTAAATACCTGAATTACAATAATTATTTCAGTAATAACAAATGACCAATAGAGGGAGCTTTTAGACTGTGATTTTTTTTATTTTCCACATCTATGAATGAAATTTTAGTGGCATGATATGTTAAGCGCCTAAGGATTGATTATTATTCATATTATTTAAATATTTTATGTATGTATATTATTTATGTATCAGAATGTATTATTTATGATTAATTGAATTTAATGATGGTAAGAAATAAAATTCAGTTCAAAGTAATTATAGTGATAATGCAATAATTTATATTAATAAAATTGTACTATATTGCTGATATGTCCTTTTGATTATATTGGCTAAATCAGGCTATATGGCGATCCAGAAAGTGTTGAGGTGAGGGTGCTTCTAAATAGCGCTTTGCTCTGCGTCTGTTCCTATACTAGGGTCATGCACTGAAATCTCTCTTGAGGCTTCGTTAATATCTATTATCCATTTTGCTCAAATATTTTAAATAAATCCCAAATGGTTTTGCTTTTTAGATCTTTACGAATAAATTTAGTTCCTGAGGATATTTGGGATATCTTTCTTGCAGTGCTCCCAGTTTTTCTGATGGGTTGCACCCACACACATACATTGGAAAAGCACAGCTAATGAATGGTCGCAAAAGTGATTTATAGAGGACGAGTTTATTTTCCATCGAGAGTTAGGACTTCCTACCGAGGAGGGAATAAAATCGTGCCTTTACTAAGCTAAAGTTTATCTTTATTTTTTTAATGCGATATTTGAAGGCAGGTGTTTTGTCTTTGTTTGAGCCCTTAGATAGTTCGTATCCCCATCATTGAAAATGATATTATGCATCATAGCAGGAACATGTATTTATATTAGGCACTATAAAAATATTTGTCTTTTAAGTCTTTTCATCCATGAGAGTCGGCATTTTTTGGATCTCGCACCCCCCCAGATGTGAGACCTTCGCCACGTCCCTGGGTATATGTAGAAAAAGGTAGATTTGGAAAGTAATGTATATGATTTTAGAATTTTATTTTTAATAGTATGTAAACCAAAGTTTTTTAATAAATTAAGCATGATATATCAGCAGTATTATTTATTCAGTTGTAAAATGGTTAACATATTGAAGAGATAAAGCTGAGCTATGATCAGTTTTTATGCGAAAAAAAGTAATAATTAATGACAGACAAAATTTAGGCCAATCCCCCACCATCACCTTGAAAACCAATTTGATATCAACAAATTTGGTTTCAAATTTTATCAGAAGCGAATATTTGGCTGTACTGTGGAGGCATACCAAATTTTATCTGTGTACTGCTTAATATCTATTATTTGTGTGCGTAAAATATTTACAAGAAACGTCAACTAAAAGCTTTCTGTCAAATGTGTCTGTATTAGCTATTATTTGTGAAAATATTGCATAATATTTTTTTTTATTCGATACCATTCATTCAAGATAATTTATGACTGTGATAATTTATGCTGTTATAATATTCAACGCATTTTGTTTTGCATGTTATGACTCTAAATTTTAAAAATCAGGATAAAAGTAGCTAAAAAACCGAAGCCTAAATTCGTCGTTGATAAATTATCTAAGAGATGGCGCTGCATGCCCGAAATGACTCAATGCATTCAAGACAGCGATTTTTAAATGAAGTAGAATGTCATCGCTTGCTTGGGAATGTTCATTTTACCAAATTTAATTATATGATTTTACTCCTTAAATATTAGATGATTTTATTATTTTTTGATAGACGTCTCAAGAATTACTATTGCAATAGATTCTTAAAATAGCACATTAAACTTTTTTTAAAAGAATCTTTCGTATTAAGTTCTTCGAATTCTTCTTTAATAATGCCTACAGATTTACTCATACTTCATTCCAGAAAAAAAAACTCGAACCAGGTTTCTCTGCAGCCAGTTAATTGTCAATATTCTATTTAACATCTACCGCATATTTGGAAATGTGCTGTAGTTGAACATGTATTTGTTGCATAGAAAAAATTGGAATTCTTGGGAATGGAGCGGTTAGGACCGTCTGAACAACTTTGGGCGTCCCATCAGAACCGTAACTAGGACATTTAGAGTGCCTTCGGCCCAACTGAAATATCTATCTAATGAAATAATTCATGAACATGTAAAGTTATATAACATCTATATATTTAAAATAATTTGGTGAAAAAACCTTCACCTAGTTCGCCAGCCTCGACCGATTTCGACAATTTTTTTTTTTTTTTTTCATTTGAAAGGTTATGACATCTAGATATGTCGTCAAGGGTCGCCTGCCCCCCCCAACACCCCCATTTTCGAATGAAATCGAAAAAGCACTTCTCTGTACTTTGTCTTTGGGGAAAAACCTTGTAGAAATACCCCAGCCCCCCACCACCCGACGGATTTCGACAATTTGTTTTTTAACAGAAATGTTATGAAGTCTAGATATGTCATCAAGGGTTCCCACATAGCACATGATATTGTCTTATATCATAAAATTCGAAAAAGTAATATTGTACAATATTTTTCCCAATATTGAAACAGTGTAAAACGTAAGACTTTTTCAATACTGTACAATGTTGTTTTCATAATATTGGATAATGTCATATAATACTGTATAATATTACACCATATTAAATAATGTGTGTACTATACTGAATAATATTATATAATATAGTGAATATTTTAAAAATACATCTTTGAAGCATGGAAAAATATTATTCACTTAATTGAACTTATGGGTAACACTTCGCGATTTTTTGAAAACCTCCACTTACAGCGAGTTTTGAACCTGGGACCTCCTACATACCAACCTAGCATCTTACCACTGAGCCAGAGAGACTTGCCGCAGAAGGCGTAAATGATGAAAATAAAATGTAGTTACAGAGTTTGGATCTCTACGAAATTTTATGTACATTCACAATAAATTCTGAATAGTTTTTTTAATTAAAAATTATCTTTTATCGTTACAATTTCGAGTTCAAAATGAGATTAGAAGTCAAAGAGGAAGCAATTTTAGTTCTTTTATATCTAAGTTTGCTAATTTAATAAATTAAGGCAATAAAGGTTTAAAAGTAATTATAATAATATGTTTGAAAGGTTTTGAAATAAATTTGAAATTTATTTATTCCTCTTTCAATGTATTAAGAGACGTCATTTATAGTTAAAGTATTGTTTGAAAATCAAATACAAGATTCGCAACAAAAAATCACGAGCATATTTTTACGATGAGAATAACACTCAATTTTTTTTTTACAGAACAAATAGATAATCCAAATGTGAGAGCTATTTTATGGTTAACTTTATTAGCTGAATCCGGCCCGCCTTTTATATACAGTAAAACAAAATGACTATATAAACATTGTTATTCAAATGAACATTTTTTAAAATACTTTTTCACAAATATCATCCACTACTGTTTAATAAAGTGTTATTGTATTTTCAGGCTGCCATCTGTCGAGCATACGAATAACTTCACCTTAAAATATTGATCAATGCAGATTAATGTAAAAATCAAAATATCACGTGCATTGTATTGTATAGTATGATATAATATTCAGCATCTTAAAGAATAATTGTTCCAGTGGTGTTCCAGATAGCAATTTTAGTTTGCAGCAAGCTTGCCACAAATTTGTCATGACAAGAGTGCAAGTTTGCCACAAATTTGTCATGACAAGAGTGCAAGCTTGCAGCAAGTTAACGAAAGCTTCGAAGTCACCATGGAACTCATTGCAAATTATAGCAAAAACAGAGTACGGACACAACCCGGGATAGAACTCGCGACCTACCGATTAGTAGACAGACGTCGATACCACTCGACCAGTTCGGCTACGACAGGAGAAGATAGATTTCGCTAATACATCGTTCGCGCTTCGATTCGTATACGATTTATTTTAAACTTTTTTCTTGATTTCATTAATTTTTTGAGTTGAGAATATGATTTGAAGTCAAAGAGAGAGCGATTTTCGCTAATAACAACGTTTTGCTAGTAGAATAAATTATGAAATTAGAGTTCAAAAGTAATTACGTTAAAATGGGACAAGATGTATAAGTTTATTTTTCAACAAACATTGACTGTTTTTTCGGTTTAATTTTGTTTATAAACTCTAAAATTTCAACATTAAGAAAAAGGCGATATAGTTTTCTTTAAAGTGCGAGTGATATATTTAGTAAAAAGATGGAAAATGTTTCAAAAATTTTTTTATAAAAAAGTTAGTTTTTTTTACAAGTTATCATTGATTTATTGAATTAATAAAAAGAAGGACGGTCTAGGAGATGCTATTAAAAATCGGATGTTTTTTTTAAAACAGAGACAAAGATAATTATCTCTTTGTGCTGTCTTTGCAGGAAGCTTGTTTTGCATACTTGCTGCAAGTTTGATTTGCAAGCGAGGGTGGCGCTAGTTGTCACGGCGAACTTGCTACAAGTTCATTTCAAGTTTGACGAGTCAAATTTTGCCATGACAAGTCAAAATCAAACTTGCTGCAAACTTACGTGCTATCTGGGGTTTTTGTAATAAAACCTCCAATCGAGTGATATCCTGAGTTAAAATGAAGATTTTTATAAATAAACATTGCTTTTATATTATTTGTGAAAATATAATATCTCGGAAATACTGATACATACAATACAATACTTTATTACAGTATTCGGTGTTCATAATATTGTAACATTGTGCAAATATTATATAATATTTCTGTGCTACCTGGGTCGCCTGTCCCACACCACACCCCATTTTCGAACGATATCGGGAAAAATATTTCTCCACGATACATTCTCTATATGTTTTTTTCGATTTCGTTCTTAAATGGGGTTGGGGGGGCAGACGACTCTAAATAACATATCTAAACGTCATAAGCAATCATACGAAATAAAAATTATCGAAATCCGTCGAGTGTTTGGGGCTGGCGAACTGTCTGAGGGATTTACCATATTATTTTAAATATATAGATCCCAACAGCTCCATCACAATGACGTGTCAAAAATATTGTAAAATACCAATTGTAGGTGATGAAATCTGTTTATTTCGGGCAATATTATTCTGTTTTTGTGGATTTGAAGAATTTCATGCCAAATTTCTAGAAAAAGTTATACAAAACATTACAACTAGATTAAATTTATTGAAAGACTAGCTGTTACCCGCGACTTCGTGCGCGAAGAATTTGAATTATTCTTTTTTTTTAATTCACGAATGTAAATGTTTTGTTGCATTTTGAAAGAGGAAAGTAAAAGTTCTGACAGTTGATAATACTTAATTGGACGACTGACAGGAGTGTACTGTACATGTATGCTGATATAGTTATGTAAATTGTTTATCTATGCTAATATACTTTTGTATACCACGTTATTTGCACGGATGTAGAGGTTGTGTGGGCTGGACACATGTGAACACGCCACATATAGTTGCCCATGCGAAAAATATGGTTTTTCCAAATGTGCGGCTGCCACTTTCAGTGTCTGGCCCTGAGCCTGGTAAATGATATTTTTAAAGGGATTTGTTACTTTTTGAACTGAGATGATAAATCCTTCGGTATTATCGGAAGGCGTGGAATTAAAACACTCTCTCTTCTCCCTATATCAGTCATAACAGTAGCTTTTACGAAGTTCGGACCTAGGTGTTTAATTTGTATCCGTGTGCCATTGCGCAGTCTCGGTATATCGAGGTTACGTATTAGTAATACTGGCACATCGACATTCAATCTCGGCTTGTCGGAAGGTGCCCCTGACAAATCTAAGATGTTGAAGAACACTACAGAATATGATGTTCTTTGTTAATGCCCATTACCGTATCTCCAGATGGATATTTTGTAATATCTCACTGTGAAAATGAAACAAAACATCGAGAGAATAACTCACTAACGTCATTGGATCACTGTGTAACCGTATTTAAAGCTGTAAATGCTACGACAACAGGAAACCGGAAGTGCAAAGTCTCCTTTGTAGTTTATGGTCAAAGAAAGCAATATTTTCTTATATTAACTTTAACACTGGCAAAAGGACGCGCGCGAAACAGTAATTTGGCTTGAATTCATTTCTATAAGAATAAAAAGTATTGTTAGAAATTACGTTACAAAAATATTTTTAAACCTTAATAACAATCAGAAAAAACACTTCATCGCAATGGAATTAATAGCATTAAAAAGATCATTTTCTGGTCTTTAAAATGGCATAAAAATAATTGTTGTCTAATAAATATTTCAGAAGTTATTGGCGAAAAACATCTAAGCATTAGGCTTAAAAGCAGCTAATTTTCGTTATTTAATTAAATATCTTAAGAACTAATTGTCTCTGAAATCTGAAAATAGCACCTTTGACCTAGAAATATGCTCTAGAATGTCGTGTGTAAATTTCATGTCGCTACCTTTCACTGTTTAGGAGGAGTTCTTGTGACCGACAGACAGACAGATACATGTAATTTCTGCCTTATTTTATAGACTAGCTGATATGCCCGGCGTAGCTGGGGATAAAAAATATTTTCCAAGTCCAAGTACATACAACGCTTTCAATTTACTAAAAGTGCTTTTCGCGGGAGCGTCTTTCGTTAATTTTCGTTAATGAACTGACCCTTTGAACCATCAGCGAAACACCCTTCTTTTTCTCTCCTTAGTTTGAACCACCTGGCAAGAATCTCGTTGTCCTTCGTATTCCATTTTTCCCCTCCCCATCATTGCTACGGCAACAGCAGAAACTCTTTCATATCTTGGATTTTGACTTAGACTTACGTCTCTTCATAGTGGTCTAATGGTGTAAAATTTGGTGCGGGAAAGGAAAAAATTATGACGCTTTTCGTGATATTTTTAAAAGCTTATAGTTCCGCAACCAAATAACATAGAGAGTTTTAGTTTCATTTAACAGAGAAAGGTTGACATTGAAGATTGCAAAAATATTTTTAGAATTTGGAATTACGGTTTAGTCACAGTCGAGCTTCAAAGTTGGTGAAAATCACTGAAAATTTGATGACGTCACAGCGACCGACGCGCGCGTATGCAGACTATCCAATTACATTTGGCAATTTATTCATCTATCTTAAGTTCAAGCGAAATATTACTCAAAAATTGTTGAATTACGTCGAAATTTCGTGGTAAAGTTAAACGCTTATAGCTCCTCAACCAAATAACATAGAGAGTTGATTTTAGATTCACGTAACAGAGAAAGGTAGACATTGAAGATTGCAAAAATAATTTTAGAATTTGTGATTATAGTTTAGTCACAGTCGATTTGGAAAATTGGTGAAAATCACGAAGAATTTTGATGACGTCACAGCGACCGACGCGCGCGAACGCATCGGTTGTGAGCGGTATATTAACTGGATTTTAACAGATCAATAATTAATTCATTTCAGATTAATTCATTCATTCAGATTAACTCATTTAACAGAGGAAGGTCGTAGAGCATAGGTCAAAGTCACATAGAGCTACTTTAGTCATAGTTGAGTAATCGATTAATTAGCTGTCCTTAATTAATTATTATTAACAATTATTGATTTAATTGAGCTGTCCTTTCCAACGATTTAATTGAGTTGAGTTGGATTTAGTTTCATTTAACTGAGGAAGGTCATAGAGCATAGGTCATATGTCAAAGTCACATATAGCTACTTTAGTCACATTGGACAACTTTAGACACAGAAAGTCACAGTTGAGTAAGGTAAGTAAGTCTATGCCCCTCAAACCCACCGGCGGTGTCGCAGCGACCCCACCCCCCGGTCTTTTTTTTTTTTTTTTTTGCCATTATCCGGACAACAATTATCGTTAGTGTTTTTGTCACTGACCGGAAAAAAACCCTCATATTGTTCTATCTTTTTCACCTTAGGCCCTCTCCCTCCGGTAGGAAGTGGGATCAACAATCTTGAAGGATTTTACACACTCATTATGATCATTATAAAATTTGTAAAATTCAATGAAGCACCGCGGAAAGAGAGTAATTAACATCATTGTTGTTGTGGTGCAAACATACTGAAACAGGTATATGCTACGAAATAAAAGCTAAATAAAATTTCTGCCTTTCTGTTCATATTCAAAGAAAACATTATTTTTATCATAACTTTCACAATGGTAAAAATACCGGAATAAAGGATTTGATAAAACGATCAATGGTTTGAATTTTATTACAATAACAGAAAGCATTGTTACAAATTGTGTATGAAATAAATTTGAAATGTTTATTAAATTAAGAAAAAGAACGAATAAAATTTAAATTGAAATCATTAAAAAGATAATTTTCTGCTCTTTAAGATGGTATGTAAATAATCTACGTGCAATATATTTTTTCTGAAATTATTGACGAAACACTGAGATAAAACGCCGAAACTTGGCTTAGTTTTCGTTATTTAATTTAATATCTTAGGAAGTAATTTTTTAAAGTTTGAAAAATTAGAATTAATCTAAGAACGGACCCCAGAATGGCACTTGGAAATTTCATGTCAAGACTATTCTCCATTTAGGAGGAGTTCTTGCGACAGATAGACCGTTAGAACATCTTTTTCTTCCCATTCCTTTTTCGTCTTCCTACGATAGGAACCGGACTAACAGACACACTCATTAGGATCAGTTTGTGAAAATTAAGCAAAACATCGAGAGAACAATTCACTAACGTCATTGGATCACTGTGTAACCGTATTAAAAGCTGTCAATGATACGACGACCGGAAACCGGAAGTTAAAAGTCTACTTTTTTGTTTATGCTGAAAGAAAACAATTTTCTTATATTAAGTTTAACATTGGCAAAAGCCCGCGCGCGAAACAGTAATTTGGCTTGAATTTATTTCTATAAGAATAAAAATTATCTTTAGAAATTTCGTTCAAAATATATTTTAAAATCCTTAATAACATTCAGAGAAAACACTTTATCGCAATGGAATTAATATCATTAAAAAGATAATTTTCCGCTCTTTAAAATGGCATAAAAATAATTGTTGTGTAATAAATATTTCAGAAGTTTTTGGCAAAAAACGTCTAAGCAATAGGCTTAACAGCACCTTCTATGAGGAATTCTATTCTTCAGAAGCTAAACTTTATAAAAACTAAATCTAGTGACTTCTTCTATGATACGAACTAAAATTAAGTAAAAGAAATATTTGTTATTTGAAAATTGTTTATATAGAGACATAATAAAAACCAATAAAAAAATCTCTGGTTTTGGAAGTTGGGGGAGGGCGAAATTTGCATCCCCTAGTGGCCTTGTCGAGATGGTATTGTGGAACTTGCGCACAGCCTCATTAGCGCTAAGTCATTAAGTAGTGTCCTTTGTGCCTTGGAAAGTGTCCTTTGTGCTTGGAGTAAGTGTGCCTTGGAAAGGTTGCACTATTGTAAACTTTATCGATGTCTATATGATTTGGCGTGGCTTTAGCGCATTGAAAATCTTTGGCATGTAACAATCAATCTATATCACTGCCCCCTACTTCAACGATGCTTCCGTGGGAAAATGCTAATTATCTTAATAACTGTTATTCTCAAACAAATGACTAATGCCGATATAATTTAAGTTAAATTATAAATAATCGACATAAGTTAATTGTTCCTCTCCGTCGATCCTTGCTGACCCTTTGGGTGAATCGGTCGGCGTGGGTTATGTATGTATAATCGTAATGTTAAATAAATTGGAAATACATGAATAAAATTAAAAAGAAATTGCTTCTCAACAAAATTGATAGAAAAAGGAACTCGTTTATAAATTTACGCTGCAAGAGTTATAAAAATGATAATTTTGATGCAGTCTAATAAACCGAGTTTCAATTTTCAGTCTATTACAAATTTTATCTTTATTTATTGCTTCGCTTATTTAAAAGAAGGAAAGAGAATGCACAAGACACATTTTAAAATCAAGCTCAAACATTTATTAGTACTATTTTGCTGTTTCACTTATTTTCAAAATAAGTACTTTAATTTCACTGTAACAGTAAAGTTGTCTTTAAATATGTGATTAAGAAACATATTGCGAGAAAATGTTTATCATTTGTTAAAAGTAGATAAAAGGCAAGTTTAATCATTGCAGAAATTACTACTTCAAATTTCAAATGTTAAACGAAACAATATCGCTGATTATTACATTTTCGAAATGATTGGTGCCCAACATGCTTTTGAAGAACTATTTTTAAATATATATCAAGTACTACAGATTTCTCGATTCTCTCTGTTTTATTTTAATGATTCAGAGTTACCTAGCACTATTACTTTACTTTATCGAGTAATCGAATTGCCATCTATCAGCATCCAAATTGCAAAATGCCATTTCCTTCCACAAAATCATGAATTTTACAGTTAGAATTAATTATTTAAAAAAACAACAAGAAATTAATTAAAACTCTGAATCATTTACAGTTAATGAACAAAAACAAAAAAAAAAATTAATACGATTATTACAAAATAAAAGTCAACTTCACTCAGGGTCTGATTTAGACATGAAGCTATATAAACTCCTATGTTTTCAACATTTTCTTTTCAATTCCACCAGATAGTTGCAGAAATCTTGAAAATATGCATGACTTTCAATTATTCAAAAACATATTGCCTTTTAATTTTAAGAAATAATTAAGGATATGTTTGCAGAATCACAAATATTATACTAGAGAACCCTCTAAGTTGCAATTAAAAGTATTTTTTTTTTGTGATTTCCCAAAACTAAAATAGCTGATTGTGACTTAAAAATATATACTAAAGTTATCGTTTTCCATGCACGTGATGCTATGTGTATAAAATTTGTTTTCAGACACAATATTCCTCTATTCATTCTTAAGAACTGTTCAATAGCGATATTTGTATTGCTTTGAAATTAGGAAATGAGGGAGGAAATTTTTAAATGAAAAATTTCTTTTGGTGCCGATTATTTAACCCACAACCAATACTTGACATATATTAAATGCTTCATTACACTCTAAAAATAGGCAAACAAATTGCATGAAACTTAATTTTTCAGCAAAATAGTAAGCAATCTGGTCAAAATAAGTAAAACAGGATTCAAGTAAATTATTTTAATATCAAATTCTGGTTAATTCTAAAAAACCCGCAGTTCTTTTCCCGAGATGAAAACGTTGAAGATCACTTAAATTCCTTCAAATTTAAAATTCGTCATCTCATTTTATTCAGAAGGAAAATTCTGTTCAATCATATCAGCGCACATTTTATTCGGTTTTAATTCAGTTGTTGTCATATTTAGATACATCATCCCACGTACATGTAATAAAACGTATGTGAAATTACAGCATTTGTAAGTAATGATTCTCAAATACAGTGTGGATGGAGCACCAGCAAATAACTATCTACTTTTTAAATTTATGTTCATGTAATCTAGGAAGTTATATATAGCTACAGTTTATATATATATATATATATATTATTATTATTATTTTGTATCGCGAATATTCTTCTTTCATCATTCCTGAATTTCTTGCAAATAATGGAGAGTTGCCAAAGTTGGACCGTCGGTCTAGATTGAGCCTTATTATAATAGGCAGCTTATGTTGCAACGATGTAAATGTGGCTTGTGGGATCATTTTTTAGAGAAAGCGCTACGAGGCTACAATTAGAGAACAAGTGAATGATTTAGATATCATCAAATGAATATTTTTACAAAAAACTAATAGCTCTTAATTTAAATAGCCCCTTGATTTAAAGTAAGTAGCAAAATATGCTATTATATTCTTAGGCGTCTATTCTGGTACCCCCGGTTGCGTTGGGAGTTGGGTTGGGTTCCGTTGTTAACGTGCGGAACCCAACC
>BGPR01016127.1:24725-35263 GCA_013235015.1 Araneus ventricosus
TTTTTTGTCCAAAATTTGCTCATATTGGACACAATTTGGAATGGAGTAATCAAATCAAGGGGATTATTTTCACGAACTTAAGGAAAAGCCCAGAAAGCAATTATAATAACTGGCAGTCCTCATAAAATGGATATGGAAAAAATCAAACAAAAAAGACGCAATAAAAAGGAGACATTAAAGACATGATTCAAATAGAACAAAAACTAAGGTATGGCTTCATATGTGAGGAAACAAAAAAAAAGAAGAAAAAATGATACAGTGCATAAAATGTCATCCTTCGGTTCACACATTGTGTGGTTGAATTTGCGAAATTGGTAATGTAGTTTGGGAAACCAATTTCTTTAACTGTATCGATTTCACAATTTTAAAAAATTTTAAAAAGCTATTACTTTTTCTACTTTAAAGTGTATTTCTTCACAAGTCAATTATATTTTTTAAGATAAATAAACTGAAAAAGTTTCTAGTACTTTTTTTATTAAATTTTTTTCTATCACTGTACAAATAAAAAAAAATGTTTAGGTGGTTCGCATACAACAACCTTTCCCATTCCCTACTTCGGCCATTTTAAAAATACCCATTTGAAATCAATCATATATAGTATATACAGACCAACAAACTATTTTTCTTCTTTGTCTTAAGCTATTCGACAAAATTGTCAATAAAACAAAGCCTTATCGAATGGTAATTCTGAGGAATGCGGTAATCATTTTATTTATTCACCAATTAAGTTAGATTTTTGGTTAGTTTTCTCATTTGTATTACAGAAACTAAGATTTAAAGCCAATATAGGTGTTCATTCATAGCCTAATTATTGTTATACGTATAAACATAAAGTATTGAACATTGTGATACTCTTCTAGAAGTAAAAATAGTTTTCCGAGTTTTTTTAAAAATATTTTAAAAGTGATTTCAATATATGGAACACTGTGCGCCAAAAGTGGCCCACCAGCTACAATTTTGAAACTGTATTTTAAAAATAATCAAATTTTATTTTACAAAGAAAAGAATGCTTGATATGTGTTAGAGATAAGAGTAAAATTTTACAAAAGGAAAATTCAGCCACCCACACCTAAGGGGCTGTCCATAAATGATGTCACACTTTTTTTCAACATTTTTGACCCCTTCCCCCCCCCTTTGTCACAAAGTGTCACACTTCACCATACCCCTCCTTCACCCTTGTCACATGTCACACTATATTGCATAAACATAAACTTGCAGTTCAGTAACAAAGCACTACGTTACAGATCATATTTCAAATTTTATTTTTAAACTTTAACTATGTATTTTAATGCCGTTTGTGAGCATAACAATAATAATGATTATATGTGTACTTATTTTGTATGAAATAAGATTAAGATTTACAACAAAAAATCTAATTAAATATAATAGTAATAAAATATTAATATAAAAGAGCAATTGTAAACAGTAGTATTTTGGAATTTGAAATGTAATTTTATATATTATCTTTACTTTATGAACACAAACTACTCTTAAACAGATTGAATTTTTTTTAAAAAAAAAAGCGCCTCAATAAGATCAACCTGTTTGTGCCACTACCAGTTCTACCACTCACCCAGGTGGGGCGACGTATCTTTTGTTAGACATTTCAAGGGTGTGACAGGGAGAGGTTTGCTTCTAATGGTGAAGAATTTCTGCTGCTACCATATTCTCAGAACCTACCCTGAATGCCTTTTTCGAAAAGAAAGGAATATAAGTGGAGAAAAAAACATATGAAACTTGTTTTAGCCCCGATTAAAAAATACCCTCAAATTCTAGTAATTTCAAAATAACTTCGAAATTGAATCTGCTGATTTTAAATGCTTTTATTTTAACCAAAATGGTGATGTCACACTTCTTGTTACCCCCTCCCCTCCCCTTGTCACAAACTGTCTCAATTTCATGAACCCCTCCAAGCGTGACATCATTTGTGGACGGCCCCTAACCAGAAAATTTTGAAAAATCATGGCCACCTTTGGCTCACCTATCTTATACGGAGTGGTAAAAAATTATTTGACCCATTTCAAAAATTAATAGAAAAAACTGATAATGTTACTACTATGTTTTTTAAACCCTTTCAAAGGCGGTGGGACTTCCCACCTAATTCATCAATTTTTAAACGTACAAGGTAGGCTATTTTAAAGTTCTCAACACATTTTTCGATGAAAGGAAATCCTAGACGCTACAGTTTCTTATCTCAAACCGTAACAAAGTGTCTTGACTTTTTAATTAATTATTAATCAATAAAATTAATTAACAAAAAATAATGTCATGCTAAATGAATTTCTTTTCTTAAATTAACCTCAACCCCCAAAGTTATTTTATCATACCATTACTAGGAAAAAAATGGCTCTTGAAAGGATTAAACTGAGAGCGCATTTTAAAAAGTTTTAGGTAACGCGCCGTTACGGTAGTCGCAAATTATTGGATATCTCCCACTTTTGAGAGCCATTATCTGCGAAACTATAAAAGCTAGAAGAAAAATAAAATCATGCATTTGTAGGAAATTTTACGTTTTTTAATTTGATAAATCAATTGTAATTCGAAAACTGAATAGTTTTCGAGACATTTCATACGAACTAAAAAAGGAAACCAGAAAACGCACATTGACTTCTGCTGATTGGTAGCCATTCCGTATTGAAATCTATCGCTGTAGCAAATTTAGAATGCTTTAATGGTGCACCATTTATGTGAAAAAACTTTTTTTGTTTGCTGTCTCATTTGAAAAAACCCGCAGTTATCAGTTTTTTTATTAACTGTTTAATGGGTATATATTTTGAACAAAACTTGTACTTCCTATTTTCTCTATTAATACATATCATATTTAATTTTCACAATGTATAATCTCTCTGTATCTTTGAGATTCTGACTCTTAGTTTTCTGTAGAAAAAGTATAATATCTGAAAATAATATTAGAAATACAATATTTTCAATTTCATTTCTTCACATTTTTTAAAATCCAATTGATTTTCACAATGTATAATCTCCCTGTATCTTTGAGATTCTGGCTCTCAGTTTTCTGTAGAAAAAGTCAGACCTCTATTTAACGAAGTTGCTAAATCCCGAAAAAAAGTTCATCATATGGAAAATTCGCTAAATAGAGATTCACCTTTTAAAATACTTTAAACTACACAAAACAGATTTTAAACTCATAAACATTAAATATTATTAAAAAAAGTAATTAATCACACCTTTTTTTGTATATTAATATATATTTTTTTTATATTGAAAGTTTTTCTAGTGAAGTGGACAGTGTGGGGGGTAAAGGTTTCACTTCCTGGATGAAATGCAAAGAATTACAGAGATTTTACTGCTCTCGGCGAGTTAGGGACTGGTAAAGCCAGTTCACGGTCATTGACCACCATAAAATGTGTTAAAAGAAAGAATTAGTTTGAAATTTTCAGAAATATTTTGAGACATAGGGAGATAAAAATATTTGATCACAAGAAAAAGTTCGTTAAATAGAGAATGCACTTCGCTATTTGGAGGTTATTTTACGAAGAAATTCGCAAAATGTTCTTGGTTCCAAGGAAAGGTTCGCAAAATAGAGGTTCGTTAAATAGAGGTCCGACTGTATCTGAAAATAAGATTAGAAAAAATCCTATTTTCTCTTTCATTTCTTCACGTTTTTTTAAATCCTTGATTTTTCAGTATCAATCTGATTTAATTTAATATTAAGACTATTTTAAGCCTCCCAAAATGATATACCTTTATAACTGCGATTAACATTTTTGATACGTATATAAATACAGTCGAACCGCGATATAACGAACCCTCGGTTACAACGAACCTTTTACATGGTCCCAACTGAAGCGCTATATTAATAATGTATTTTCATACGTTTACAATAAACAGCAAACGCTAGAGACTCGGTTATAGCGAACTGAAAATTTCTAAACGTTCAAACTTTTCACCTGCCCAAAGGGACATTCTTTACTAATTGTACTCAAGTCAATCCAACTTCTACGAGAGTTACCCCTTTTGCATGAAATACTCTGGTTCAGTCCACATTCCTCGCCTATTGTACCTTTGTTAGAGTCGCTGCTAACCCCATAAGTGGGACAAAGGAACAATAGGCAAGGCCTTTACAGTTTCTATCTCCCCCCCCCCCCCCCCCCTGTGGGCACCTGGCCTGGTGTGAACCAAGGAAGGGGGAAGACTTTATGGTCAGACGACTAGGAGCAATCACCTGTTTTCTCTGCCATTTTAGTTTAATTGCTTATCATTCTGTGAACTTTGCGGTGACCATGGCTATCGTTGGCAAGCGAACTATTTAATACTTTATTTGTCCCTAATTACTAATGAAAATATTATGTTATTAAAAAGTTTATTATAGAAGTAGTATCTTAGCATGTTAGGGCATTTTTTTTTGCAAATACGGATACAGCGAACCTCGGTTAAAACGAACTTCTGAGTCGGTCCGTTGAGGGTACGTTATAGCGGGGTTTGACTGTATTTATTATTTGCCACTTAAAATATCTACAGTTGTTTAGCATCTCTATTTTAAAGACTGTTTTCACTTCTCTTTTGCTGCATTTTAATTAATAAAAGAATCTAATCTATCGTACTAACGATATATCGATATGCGTGATTTTTATTGTTACATAGGTGACATTTTAAAACAATAAAATACATTAACTCAATTTTCTGTTTCTTCTGACTTGGTCACTTTTAGCTGTATACCGACGATATAAGTAAATAGATAAGATTAAAAAAATAATAACTAGATTTATTTTTTTTTAAATGAAAAAGTTAATTTTAAAATTTCCAATTTTTTGCTATACGTATAAAGTGAACAGATGTCCCCGTTTTATAGTGATAAGACGCCCCGGTTTATCCGCGACAGTCCCAAACTTTAATAAAATGTCCCGAATTTTACTTATAAGTAATTAGCAGATATTTAAAAATATTAGCTAAATTTAATTTTTTTAAATAGGATAAAAAGTTAATTTTAAATTTCCAATTGTCCATTTCAGTGTCTACAAGTCCCCGATTAGTCAGGACAGTCCTGATTTTCAAATCTTTCTCCCGAACTGAAAAATAGTACTGGATTCGAATCAAATGTTCCTATCAGTACGATTTTTTCCTCATCAATGAATAGCTCATATCAGAAAAGATTAACTAGATTTAATATTTTACAAAGTTAACTTATAAAGAATTCTCCTGCCCGACTTCACTATACAAACATAAGGTCACCCTAACATAATAATTGTGGATGAATCAGCCCATATAAAAAAATAAGAGTACAAATTTTTATTCATGCTTATTTATCTCTGCCTGTTTTTTATTTTTTTTATTTTTTACCATTAACTATTTAATTGTTTCTGAATTTTTATTTTATTTTATTTCTTTACATATTGTTTATATTTTGGCTAATTCACCTACGCCTGCCCCTAAAAAGCAGCGTCCGAGTTCCAGAGAGTCTCGGTCACTTAAATTCAATAGAATTTCCACTCAGATTTTCCGTTTTCCAGCAACGAATTGCCCAACCTACCGGATATAAGCAATATTCAAAGAAGCACTATGCAAAAAGGAGATGAAAAACAGCGTGCACTCGCAATAGCAACGGATATGCATTTGCTTCGAGTGCGTGCTGTTCTCAGATAAACAATTAGCTTCTTCTCGGTGATTTATGCGAAGTTTATTTATCTAGCCAGAGCGGGCGACTTCCTCCTCCTCCGAAGCTATTTCAGAGTTCCGAATGCATGACAGAGGAAGCGAATGCTTCTGTTCCGCACGCATCTGTCGGAAAGGTGAGGCTGATCTCCGTCTGCGTGCTTCATGATCGGCCTGCGAGGGCTGCTTGCTCCCCATGGACTTTGAGCTATTTCTTTCAATTGTAGGTGCTATGGCTGTTCTGTATTCAATTTCTACTGCTTATTTTACACACTGGAACTTTGCTAATTCGAATTTTCTCTGGTACTTTGAATTTCCAATCAACAGAATTTGAAATATCTATACTTATAAAAGGCAATGTTTGTGTGCGTGTGTGTGTGTGTGTTTGTCTGCGATGTCCAGACGAATCTATTGCACTTACAGCCATGAAATTTGGTACACAGGTAGTCGTAATGGTGACTGAATGCACCTCGAAGCCGAAATTTTAAATTTTAATCTAGAAATTTTTTTATTTAATGTTTTGTGTTGTTTTGGTTGATTTTTCGCACTAATTTCTCAATAGAATGGTTTCGAATAATTGTACGACAAAAATAGATAGACCATCGGAAAGAGCACGCGATTTCCGTTCTAATGAAGTTAGTTTTGAATTTCTAACGTAATTTACTGAATTTTGAGAATTTTTTTAAAAATACGCAATTTCGGCCTCGAGATGTTATTTTTGTGTTTAAATTTGTTGCATCCGACTTTCTAATAACACTATTATTTTCAATTTTTTTCTGCTTATAACTAGAACGGTTCTCTCTGATTTAAAACAAGAACGGTTAAAATATCTTTTCCCGTTTTTTTTAAATTAAATTATTCCTGGGCAGATGAAAGTTATTTTTGTCGAGCGAAATTTCTTCAGCGAAAGTCTTCCGGAACGCAGCTTTCAATTTGATTGGATGAAGGGTCAGGTGACGTCATAACCTTCGGAGCTTTTTGTCATGTTCTAAGAATTTTTTTTCATTTTGTTGAAGTCCTGATTCCACGGGTAATAACTTTTTTATATTGTTTTGGATTAATGTACTCTGTACTGTTTTTTACATGTTATTATCGCGGAAAAAATAAGCGGGAAAATCTATAATGTGTATCTTTTGTTTTGAAAACTTTTTCGTGTCATTGTGGGCGATTTTTTTTTATTTTGTTGAAGTCCTGATTCCACGGGCATCGCCGTGCGCGTACTGCTAGTTATCTATAATTCGAATTTATTTTTGTAAATTCGAAGTCAAAACAGAAAATAGTGAAAAAAAAAGGGGTGCGGTATTTCGGTTTTTTGTTTTTTTTGTTCGTTATTTAAACACATTCGTACCCCGTGTCCTCAGTTATTTTATACAGTGGAACTTAATGCTAATTCTAACCTTTATAATTCATATCTTTCTAATGTTTATTTTATGCAATAGAACTTTCCTGATTCGGACTTTTTTTAATTCAAATTTCCTATTGACATAATGTTAAAATATCGTCTGTAATTCAAATTTATTTCTGTTAATTCGAAAAACTAAAAATTGTTTTTAAAAAAGTTTTATTTCTGGATTTTTTAAAATTAAATATTCCGTACCTGTGTCATCAGTGATCGTAACTGAACCTTAATTCACCCGAGAACTTTATTGCTGTACAGTGTATTCAATTAAAAAAGCAATAAAAAATTTCTGACTTTTAAAAAACTTTAAGCACGTTAATTGTGAATTGTACTGTTTATTTTGAAGTTTTATTGTACCATTTTTGAATTCAAATTTCTGTAACGTGAATTACTGACCTATTTATTAAAATTATTATTTCAGAAATCACTAAAAAATTTATTTTAATTATACCCACTTTTTTATTAAAATTACATACTGTTTGTTTTAAAATCTGAGTTATTTATTAAGACTCTTACGTAGTTCAAAATGTGTCGTTGTCTCTTGTTAAACTGAATTTTAGCTCCAATTTTTCTTAATTCTTCTTTTCTTAATTTTTATTGTTCCTCCTTCAGTTTTGAATTAGCTAAATTCCAATGTATTGAGAATAGCAGGAAATGCTGTTTTCGAAATAAATTATTTCCTCAATGTTTGTGAGTACAGAATAAAGCTATTTCACCAATTACACTTTAGAAAAAATGAGTATGAGTGAAATGAATAGATTTTCTGAATTTCAATCCTGGATGCTCTGGAACTCGAGCTCACAATCCAGGACGCTTGCTATTTGAAAGAAGGGGGACAAAATCAGAAATAAATAGATAAATCAGAGACACTGGAGTAATTTTTTAAAAAAAATTCAAAAAGAGAAGCAGGAAGAGTTAAAAAAGCAGAAATAAAATGTCAAGCACTTCTCAGACTTCTAGCTCTTGGAATCCTCCTATATCAGTTTCAATTACACCCGCCTTCGAGGTTTTTTTTTGTTTTATACTAATTATTCATTATAATAATTATATTATTCAACTAATATTGGAAATTAAATAATTAACATTAAAATATCTTTTGCTTATTTATTTGTGTTACCTACTTTTAGAGGATGACATTATATTTTCTGCTAGCTGGTATAGCAGGCGTTGCTCAGGACGACAATACTTTCATGTCTAATATTTTTAATGTAAAAACTGCTTTTATATAAAATAATGTAAAACACAAATTCATCGTATTTTCTTACAACTTATTTAAAAATTAAAATAAGAATATCAGTTAAACCAAACGATTTATAAAAACAGCCGAAAGTTAATTTTTTTCCAAAAGGTATTAATAGTTTTTAAATAATGACATAACATTTAATTAAACATTGCAAGTTTACGAGAAAGCTTCCCACGGGATTAGATCCTAGACTGTACAGGAAGAATCTTAAAAAAGGAAAGAAAATGGAAAACTTTTCATTCACGATTTTATATATATTACTAGCAGTACACGCACGGCGTTGCCCGTGGAATCAGGACTTCAACAAAATGGGGAGAAAAAAAAATCGCTCACAATGACACGAAAAAGTTTTTAAAACAAAATCAAAACAAAAGATACAAATTGTTGATTTTCCCGCTGATTTTTCTTCGCGATAATGACATTTGAACTGTAGAAAACAGTGCAGAGTACCATAAACTTTGAAGCCACATTATGTAAATAACTCCTTGAAGTCATATTTCATTTTTTCTAGTCTTCTCTAACTAAAGATATCAGCCATATGTTTCTATTATCAAACATTATGAAAACAAACAAATTAAAAGAATGATCTGTCTTCGCGAAGCAAAGGGGTTATGACGTCACGTGGTTTCGCCAAAATGCATGTTGGGAAAATACGTCACGCGATCTTTATTACGAAGAATCGTGAAGGAAATTTTGAAACGAAAATTGTTTAACACTTCAGAAAAAAATTATTAAAATTCAACCAACTGTTCAATTTTAACCATTCTTATTTTAAATCACGGAGAAACGTTACATTTATTACTTCAACAAATTTCAAATTGATAATAAAATTAGACCGGCGGATGCAAGAAATTGAAGTTCCAAATTAAGTTTTTTAGCGTTAACCGACTATTCTTTAAAAATTTCTCAAAATTCAGTAAATTACGTTAGAACTTCAAAACTAACTTTATTAGAACAGAAATCGTTTGCTCTTTCCGATGGTGTACCTAAGTTAGGCTGATGCAATACAGTCTTTTCTCTGGATCGTAAGACCACAGTACCGTGACCTTCGAAGGTCACGACAATACCCCCTTCGTCACTCCCCTGGAGTTAGCGCGAAAAGCTATGGTATATTTTACGCAGATGTTAAAGAAACTCTTTTCGCCCATCACGGAAAAAAATTTTCTCATAATTCAGCGAATTACGTTAGAAGTTCAAAGCCAACTTATCACTCATGTCAAAATGTCCCAGCACTGCTTAATTTACGACTAAACCCTTGCATCCAACGAAAAGATTTCAAATTATTCCTTGCGAAACATGCTAAAAAGTGAGGGGGGGGGGAATAATTCCGAAAGATGGCGAATGACGTAGCCAGGGAGAAACTGGCTGTTTCGGAATAGTTCTTCATTCGAAGAGAATTTTTTTAACCCTTTAAGAAAAAAAAAATATTAGAAATGAACGGACAAAGATATTTTAACCTATTTGTTTTAAATGAGAGATAAATATTTCTGTTGTTACCACAAAAAATCTTAAAATCATAGCTTTATTAGAACGTTAGAGTTCAAAATATAAGGAGAAAGTCACTATTTTTTAAAAATTTCTCAAACTTCAGTAAATTACGTTAGAAATTCAAAACTACCATTATTAGAACGGAAATCGTTTGCTCTTTCCGATGGTGTATTTATTTTTTTCATACAGTTATCTGAAGCCATGCTATCACCCAAAACAACACAAAATATTAGATAAAAAATTTTCTAGATAAAATTTTAAGATTCCGGCTTCGAGGTGCATTGAGTCACCATTAAGACTACTTGTGTGTCAAATTTCAAAGCTGTAAGAGCGATAGATTCGTCTGGCACGTCGTAAGTCGCACGCACATAAACATTGCCTTTTATAAGTATACTATATATAGATATACTTTATAGATATTTTTGAAAATTTGTGTTTATTAATATAGGTGAAAAATATGAACAGTGATAGCTTTCCTAGTTGCAGTAGCTTTTGTTATTGGAAACCATGAAGCTGGCTATCCCTGAATATTTCATTGGTTTTCGACGCGACAGAACTGTTATCCGATCTTTAACATTTATTAGTCGACAGGCAGCCCTTTCAAATTAGTTCTCATTTCATTGCCACGATGCAAACAAGCTTCTAGCAAGACGAATTCTGCATCAAAACTCAGTATAATGTTACGTTCTTATCTTTCACTGGAAAATATTGCACGATTAATGAGGTATGCGATTATAATATATTTAATATTATTGAGATATTCTTGATTAGCAATAGCAACATGAAAATACTTTC
>BGPR01016128.1:5521-20871 GCA_013235015.1 Araneus ventricosus
TTTGAACTTATTATACATTTAATTTCTTTCAGTAAAATTATTTTTTATTTTTATAAGGAAAATCAATAAATTGCTTAATATTTAGTTTCATATCATTTTGCATTTAGTTTAGCATTATTTACTCTTCAGCGTTATTGGAACAAGCCAAATCTAAATTGCATTGGCGTCTTTTGAATTTACAATACCTTTAATTTGTTTCAGTTAAATTATTTTTAATTTTTATAAGGAAATCAATAAATATGTTCCGTAGTGAACTGGTAAAACCTTTATGTCCGGAAGAACAAGTACAAAGAGCATAAAGATGTAGGCTTATTAAATTAGATCGGATTTTCACTGCCCATGCTTTTAATAATTCACAATTGCTAAATGGAAACTTGGAAAACCTTTTCCTACGGCAATCGTCTTCCGCTTTTGAATTACAACAAACAAAAGCCCAACAACAGAGAATTTTCTTCTAATCTCAGTCTGCACAAAATTTAAGCGCAGCGTAAGATTTTAAATAATAGGTGTGGGTTCAGTGAGTCATGCGGTTCAATGTGTAGTCACACATTAGATTAAAGCGACATTATGCTTGCCATGCGACTATGAGACGTCACATGAAACCGCCATAGGAGACGTCCCATTTAAAATATCCACACATTGCATTACACTACGACACACCCCTGACTCCAGGGATAAAAATCTCCGGTTTGCAGTTTCGATGGGTGTGCGTTGAAACTTCACTGAGCAAAAAAATATATGTGCATTGGAAACGAAATTAAAAACAGAATTAAATACATAAAATAATAAATCCCAGTGAATATACAAAGAGACATACTAAATACCAAACACTATAAAATAATGATGCAGCATTTTAAAGGAAAGAACAAAAGAGATAAAAGGTAAAAAGCATTACAAACAAACTCGTTTGGAGTGTCTTGTTACTGCGGGGATAGAGACCTCAATGTCCGGCTCACTGTCTGAAAAATTACTGTCAATTCCAGGATCCAATTTAAACAAGCCTTCTTTATCGGTGGGGAAGTTCACTAGTTGGATGATTTTGGATCGTCAAAATTACTGTCAATTCCAGGGTCCAATTTAAACAAAACTTCTTTATTGGTAGGGAAGTTGACTAGTTGGATTATTTTGGATCTTGAGTGTTTGTTGGAGAAGCAGCTTTTCCACCAATGTTTGGTGAAATGATCACTTGGTTTCGTCATGTGGAAAGATATGGTCAACGGGCAGCTAGTAGCAAAGTGCAGAGAGTCGCCCACTTCCCCACAGGCAGAACGATTTTTGTGATATAGATTGAACCTTTTAAGGAAGCAGGGAACGAGTCCATGGCCAGTGGCGAATTGAACACAGACTCGCCACCAAAGATCCGGATACATCTCTGTGGAAGAATCGCCTGAAGGCCGAACAACAACAATTTTTTTTTACTCTAAAAGTTTACGCAAAGGATATAAACGTAGCGTCGGATTTTACATAACAGGCGCATGCGCAGTGCGCCAACTAGTGCACTGTGTAGGTACATCAGATGACATGCATAGTTATTTTTGCCATTTTGTGACTGTGAGATTTCACATGAATTAACTCCATTTAAAAATGCCGAGACAGGTGAACGAAGACTTACCACTCGAGATCCGGATCCATCTCTGTGGAAGAATCGCCTGAAGGCGGAAGCCAGGATTGCCGTGTAGTGGAGGGTCGGGCCCTCTGTGAGCACACCGCACAAGGTCTGGCAGCAAAGAGCCCCGGAGTGAATGGAGAGAGAACGTCCTAGAACACGCAAGTGCCTACATAGCCAGCGGTCCAACAGTTCCCGGCGCCAGTGGTGCGGTACGGCTGCGGGCGCGGAGTAGCGGCGGTTCTGGAGCTGACGGCTCGGGTAGCGGTACCTGGAGCTCCGGGTCGGATCCAGCGGGAAGACGTCTGCGGGGAAAAGAAAAAATCAGTTTAGATTTGTTGAATTAGATATACTTCGAAACTACACGAAATATATGTAAGTATGGTCTTGGTCGTTTTGTACCAATTATACCTGAGTCCGTATCTCACATTCCGAACATACACAGAATGTGAGCTAGAGGACTGTGGACCCACGAGAGATGTCGAAATTCTTCCATTAAAGTTTCGACCCTCCTGTCCTCCCGTTAAACTCTACCATCAGGGTCTCGAACTCGCGAGCCTCAGGTTCGGAAACCGGAACTCTGCTATCAGTGTCCCGATCCCGCGAGTCTCTGGTTCGAAGACAGAAATCCCACCATCAAAGTCTCTACCCCGAGAGTCTCTGTTTTGGAAACAGAAACTATGCCATCAGGACCTCAAACACTCGAGCCTCTGGTACCACAGCCGAGACCCAGTCACACAGACACCGCAACATCCCACAGGAAAAGATGATTTATCAGAACAGATGGAAGTATCTCAACTGAATAATATGATAGTTTAGCCCACAAGAAGTGAAAATGATGGTTAAAAATAAGTTGGGCCATAGTTGAAATAAAGTAAATTTATTGTTCACACATCTTCCACACAGAATTATTTTAGATTAATTACGTTTACATTACATTTAAGTTACATTAATCAACTCTCTACGCATGTCGACGTTTTGTCCGTCCCTGTTAAGAGGGATAAAAAGCACCTTCTCGCACGAAGTCTCAAGTCACTCTCTTTCTCGTTCTTCTCCGGAAAGTCAAAGGTCATTGCAGCGCCATCCACCGGCAGGAGGGCGGGACAAAATGTCATTGTCACAATAGTATATAAAAGGCTTATTAAATTTTAGACGACGGCTAGCTGAAATCTGCACGACATCCTTTCAAAACGGAGATTTTATTTCCAAAAAGGAAATTTCTAGTATTTGAAAGATGAAATTTGTCATTCCTTTCAATAGATCTTGGGTTTAATTATACTTATAATCACTCAATACCAATAAATATTTTTCTCAAACATGGTGTTAATAGAATAGGACAGCCCACTAGTAATCTAGAGGGTTAAGGCATGACGTGGGTGAAGAATATGAATTGGAGGAAGAAGTTCATAGGCTGTATCCTCTGCCTGTGCTTTTTAACCAGTATTACTCAGAAACTGATGGGCCGATGAGTGCTTTAGCAACGAATTGCGCGCTGCGGTCTTTCTGGGTGCTGGAAGGTTTCCTGGTTTTCCTCCAAGTGAAGCGTAAATGTGGGTCAGTTTTCCCTGAAATTCCTAAAGAAAAGAAACCTACCCCTTTATGTTGGAGGTGAATCAGACTTCTATCTTAGAAGATACCTAGGTGTTCAGTGTATTTGGCTAACAGAAGATGCCTCACTTCCCCTCTCTCATGAGTCCTTGACTTATGGCTTACTTACTCAACTATATAAACTAAACCAAGTAGGACTAGAACCACAACCACTGCAAACTAAAGAAGTAAAACTAGCTTCAAGATGTATAAAACTTCACATGGAGTAGTTCTGTAGGAGCACAGAAATTCTTATGCTTTTGTAGTCCAGCATCTGCACATCTCTTAACACGTTAGTCGCCACGACTCACATCTGAAATTCGAACCATCTATCTAATTAGATGACTCCTTCTCTGCTATCTCTTAACTACAGTAGAGGAGGGGTCATCTGATTAGATAGAAGGTATAAATTGTATTTGATCGCCGTGTGAATCGTATTTGATTCACATGGCGAATAAAGTGTTAAGAGATGTGCAGATATAGGATATTCTTAATGTTTCTTCTTTGTTGAAAGTTTGCTTTCAGCAATCTGCAACAAATCAACCTCACTTTATGATTTCTTATTCAAAAACCAACTGTTTAAGCAGTGGTGTAGACGCAAAATAAGCAGTGCCGGGATACTCCAAAAGCAGTGCCGGGACGCTCCAAAAGCAGTGCCGGGACACTCCAAAAGCAGCGCCGGAACGCTCTTACCTGGATGACAAAAATCATGCTGTTTTAAGGACATTTTCACAATTTTTTATTATATATTTATCTTTAAAAAAAGCAGTGCCGGAACGGTGTTCCGGTGCGTTCCGCCTCCACTACACCCCTGTGTTTAAGATGGTTAGTTGGGTTTATTCGAATGAAATGTTAAAATATCCAGGGATAATAATTAATTCCTTTTTTGTTTTTACAGCCAACTGATACTTCTAACCTTTAAATCACGTGACTAAAATGGAAACAACTTAACGTAGCAATTTTCCACCACAGTTAAAAGAGGAAATAATAATTATTTTTTTTAAATTTATTTATTTGTCTTGGGCAACGTAATTTTTTTTAAATCTTCAACATCATTACGTTGGAAATAAGGGCCTTGAACAAGATCAGATGATTCAATTCCTCTTTAGTTTACGATGCACGTGAACCTTACGCATATTAACCCGCGAGGACGCGCACTACGAAGAGTAACACGAAGACGCCCAAGGGGGTGTACTACACCCCAATTCGTTATTTCGCTATTTAAGCAAAACTAGCAACATTTTTATACTATATCTATTCCAAATGATTTATGCAAACAGTTTCAGTTACACAAGAACAAATTTTTAGACGAAAAATTTAGTAAATAATACATTATATTATTCAGCGCATTGCGAACATATAAGAAAAGTATATTTCTTACATACATTTTTTATAGTAAAGAATCGTCAATATAATAATCTTTAAGCAACTTAGAAAGGAAAATACTGCTTTAATTTTCTTAGGTACATAGGAAACCGTTTTTTTTAGAAATCCAAATAAGAATTCTGATGGACTTTATCTTTAGATCTAATAAATTTAGGACGTAATATACTTTTATTTTTCAGAATAATTTCTACAATTTTAAGCTTTTCCGCCAATAGTTTTTGTGAAAGCGGATAACACATGTATCAGCTGACTACAGTTTCATTACGCGCAAAATAATATAACTTTTGCATCAATGTCTTGACATTTTCACTTGCACTATTATCCAGTATAAAAGTCTTGTACCCGCAAAAATCTCCATTTTAGAGATATAGAAAGTTCTTAAATCCACTTGTTTCCTCCCTAAAACTTAAATAGCGATACAACAATATTTTCCTGTCCCTAATGCGATCATACAATTGAACAAAGAAACCTGACACGGGGTCGCTCAAGGTGATGTTTCACATCCCTTGTGGTGAATTCCAATAAAAAAAAATGAAAGAATTTTTTCTTGAAACACGTTCCGTCTGTTGAATGTGACCTTAAAGAGAGATAGCATGGATCTGACTCATTTCGATTAAAGGGAAGTCAGTATTTTTCATATTTTACGTCGCGTGGGGTGTCGAACACCCCCTTGCTCGTCCTTGCGGGTTAAGTGCGTCATTGTGAGTTTAACGTAAGCCCAGTTGGTACAGTGAAATTCGAAACGGACATATTGATTTCGGCAGCTCACAGCGGTCCAGTTTCGTTTTCTTGCTAGGCAAGAATCATAGCGCAGAAAATAAAAATAGCAGAATCTTGACATTTAAACAGTTTTAAAGAAATTGGATTTATTTGCTTCTCATGAAATTTCACAGCCTTCGGTTGGATATTTTTTGATTTGAAAAACTTTTAAAACCAAATTCTTTTCCATTGTTCTTTGTGGAGGAAACTGTTTGTGTGACCTACGTAAAAGTTAATACTAACTGAATGAAACACACACAAAAAATATTTATCACAAGAATATTTAACCTTCCTACCGGCGGAGACGGCATCTTCCGTTTCCCATGCTCAATTCCCAAGCAGATAATTCTTATTTATATGTATATTTTCTCAAACATCGATGGATGAAGTATTCTTAAAATTTCAGAAATGTGATTAAATACAAAAAAAGATAAGCCAAGTTTTCTAACCTGAAAGCTTATACGATCAAAATAATTGGGCGCTCAGGGTTTAGCCAAATGAAGGAAACATTTTGAAAATTCAATCTACTGAATTTACCGAGATCTGATGGATACTTTTTGTATATAGATATTTCAAACACTTGTTTAAACCTTTTAAAAAGTTTCTTTGGGAGTTGGAACCCTAAGTCTGAAAATGTTAAATTGGTCAGTTCGATGTACCTTTTCTCAAAATCTGTTATTATCATGTTTGAAATGTTTTATAGAAGTAAA
This sequence comes from Araneus ventricosus, assembly GCA_013235015.1. Lineage (NCBI taxonomy): Eukaryota > Metazoa > Arthropoda > Arachnida > Araneae > Araneidae > Araneus > Araneus ventricosus. The sequence goes on from BGPR01016128.1 coordinate 11,570, forward strand.
GTACACCTTTCTTATTATACTGAAATGAGCTTTAGGTTAATTTTTTGTAAATTTACAAAATATTTAATCAGACATAGTGAAATTTTACCCTATTTTGACACACAAAAAATTGTAAAAAATGAAGTTTTCAGTATAATGAGAAAGGTTTGCTTTACTTGTATAAAAAGTTTCAAACAAGAATCTATAACAGATTTGTGTGGAGAAAAGATACATCGAAATGGCCAATTTCACATTTTTTTGTTTCTACACAAAAAAATTGTAAAAAATAAATTTTTGAATTAAAAAAAATCATTTCGGTATAATGAGAAAGATGTACTTTACTGGTATAGAAAATTTCAAACATGAATCTATAACAGATTTTGAGAAAAGATGCATCGAAGTAACAGGGTTAGGGTTAACAGACTTAGGGTTCCAACTCCCCTTAAATACAAAAAAGATAAGCCAAGTTTTCTAACCTGAAAGCTTATACGATCAAAATAATTGGGCGCTCAGGGTTTAGCCAAATGAAGGAAACATTTTAAAAATTCGGTCCACTGAATTTACTGAGATCTGATGGACACTTTTCGTATCTAGATACTTCAAATACTTGTTTAAGCCTTTCAAGACTGATATTTTAAAAGTTGCTTTGATTTGAATCTAAGGGAAGTTAGGGCAAGATGGCGAGCCGGAAATGATCGCGAATGGCTTATTTAAGTTCATACTACTAGGTAGCGCCACCTTACGGATACTACTAGCTCTCTACACTTCTGCGCACTAAAAAATCGCATAGTGAAGCCATTGACGTCATTTCGTTGTTTTTTATATGGTGTTCGCGTTTTTTGCCTGACGTGTTGTAATTTTCAAGACCTTCAACGCAACATCTAGTGAACTAACAACTAAAATATTTTTTATTCTTTGTTGTGAATGACTACTTTAGGTAATACGCTTTTCAAATTCACTATTTGTTTTTATCTAATTCTTATGAATCACGCCAAAAAGCAAAGACTTTTAACATTTCCGTTCAGGGCAAGTTGAAGATCTCGTCATCTTGCCCTCAAGTGCTTTTTACTGTTTTCTTTTTGAAGAAAATATGAATTTTTAAAATTTATTTTGTATAAGTGTCCCGAGCTACATGGTCCACTATCTGTTCCATAACATGTTGCAAGGCCTTAGACCTACAGAAAATGTTTTGTTTAAGCTTACCTAAGAAAGAGATGTCGGTTCAGAAAGACACACATAAGGTGTTTAAGAAGAACGTTTAAAGCAGCAAAGAAAGAGGCCAGAGTGCATAAAAGGAGTTATTACAAAGAAATTGAAGTTTGATTTCTTTAAAAAGCCCAAACTTCTGATACTCGTGATGTCAGTTCAAACTTCCAAAGAAAATATAATACAACGCCCTGCGTGTGATGAAATCTATGTTGACCCTCCATCAGAAGATTAAATAAAGTGTTGCAATTGCCACACATGGTGCCTCTAGGCCTACTCAGACTCTGAATGATGAGAATTTGTGTCTAATTTTGATAAATGAATATCACTGGTTTTGAATTATATTAATTTACTATGATCTCAAATTTCAACTAAAATAACCCTTTCATTACTTACTAATCAAAGAAAAAATACTTAACAACGTTTAATTAATTAGTTTTCAATCCTATATTTTCTAAAAATAAAACTGTATTGAACTTTTGTCATAATTTTCATCTTGCCCCGGTATCGGGACAAGTTGGCACTTTTGGTTTGCTTTTAACGTGTGACTACGTTCCTCCCATTGGGGTCTCAGGAAGGAATTTGATTCACACGCCAAAACGCCACAAAAAACGTTGTATGGCAGATCCTCTATATCTCGGTAACTACATATGTTAAAAACATAAGTAATGTCTTATTTTAGAGATAAAGGGTAATAACAGAAGTTGCAAAAAAAATCTGAAAATCGAAAAAGGGTGACGCGAGTAAAGTAGTCCTACGGCTTTAACATCAGCTGCTGTTTGAAAACGACAGCCTCCCGTCATTCTTTTAAATGGAGAACTAACATTGATAATATTAAAATAAAAATTTCCCAATTTATGTACAACACAACAAAAGGTCTATCTAATAACACATGCAAAGAAAAAAACATACATCAAAAACTGAATTTATTAAAAATGGTTAAATGCTAACATCGCCATCTTGCCCTACTTTACCCTACTTAGATGTCTTGTAAATCTCGAAATGGTTAATAATATATTTTTTGGGGATAAATTTGAACGTCTGGAGAGAGATTTAGTGAAACAATTTCATTTATATATCACAAATGTTATATGAATGCAATTAATTCTCGAAATAAGCTTATTACAAAGACTTAAATTGCCACAATTTTCACAAAAACTTTATGAGATTCCAACTTCTAAAAGTACTCTTCATAATTACAATAAAAAGTACATTTCATGAAGAACTATTCCAAAACATCTTGCGTTCTTATAATTAATTAAAGGATTAAAAGATTTTTCTAAAGTGAATAAGCAAATGATGAAGTAGAAACTGAGTTCTCGTCTGTGTCGCAAATTATATGGAATTGTTTTTCCAACTGGTCCTTCGCGATCCTCTTTACTTAATATTGGCAATTATATTAAGGGATTTTCTTAGAGGTTTAAACATATCTTCTTGAAATGAAGGAATTGTGTTAGCAGACAATTTGAATGAACTTTCAAGTCTTGTTGCGGAAGATTTCTCATTTATAAAAATGGATTTTATATATACCAGAATACTTCATTATTTGACACTCAGAATTTACAATCACGAGGGGAAAATAGCAGCCGTGTGATTTTTACTCGAATAAACTTAGAAGTCTTGTTGCAACAGATTTCTCATTTATAAAAATGGATTTTATGTATACAAAAATACTTCATTTTTTTAACACTCAGAATTTGCATCAAGAGGGGGAAATATCGAACTTGTGATTTTTACTTTCTGATCTCAGCATTAAATATTGAGATCTATAAAGTTTTAAATTTATAAATCTTAAAAAATAAAAATGTAAAGCTTTTTGAGGTGTGAAGTTAATGAATTTTTTCATTTTGTGGAATATGCATGTAAGATGGCAGCTCCCACCCTATTTGAAGGCAGATTAAACACACAGTTTTGGTATTTTAGACATTTAATACAACACTTAGGAGGACGAACAATTAGACAGCACAATATAGATGTATAAAATAAAGATAAGGTGTAATTACGAGGGCTGTTGCTTAGTTAAGTTAAACCGTCGTAGGCAATTCAGAGAGTCACGCTCCATTGCGCAATCGCACAACAATGTCTGTCGCTAGCAAAAGAAGAGATCAGTAGTCACGTGACGTCAGCTCGTAGAGTGTTGCCAATCGGTGGATCCAAACTACCATTCTTGACCAAACCGGCTCAATCTCATGATACCACTTTACGCAAGTCGAATCTGATTGGCTAATCGGATCATGTCATCGGTCACATGGATTTCTCGTCAATATTCCAGTAACTTTTCTGATGTTGAATGTGCGCGAATTTTTTTTCAATTACAGCTTATGATGCTTTACGTTTTCAAAGAAAAAGCGAAGCGACGAGGTCCTCGCTTTGCTGAAAGCGAAGCCACTGATGTTTTCTTAAGTTTAAAAAATTTACCCGGTACCCACTTCAGATGACGCAGCCATCGCGTGTGCATCGCAATCAAAAGGTCATGTGAGCTGACAAACCAATCAGGTTTAATTTGCGTAAAGTGGTATCATGGGATTGCGGAGCCTGTTTCTTGACGGTTTGTGGGCGGGATCCCACATGCATTATATAATTTCTTATCCGTAAAAAGAAAAGAGATTTGTGGTACATTTTCTTAATTTCTCTACTTTGTACTGTAGAGTGTTCATGAGAGGTTGTCACAATGACATCTTAACTGTGTTTCGAAGTCTACTTTGCGTTCTGAATTGTTTGAATATTTTCATGGGGAGTTTTTGGCGTGTTTTTGTTGAATTATATAAACAATTAAATCAGAAATAAATGTTGATTGCGAGTTAAACGACCGATACCATTCAGTGTTCACTTCTTAAAGAGTTTTCATAAACTTTTGGATGCTCCCTTGCGTACGTATGCGGTAGTATTTTTTATGAATTCTTTAATTTACTGTCAATAGAATTTTTATCGAAATACATTGTATTTACCCGACTGTAAGATGTATTCTCTTTCTAAATTTTAAAAATATAAGTTTTAGTGAATAAAAATCATAAAATGCTTCAAGTTAAGAAGAAAATAGATGGTGGGATTTTATCCGAAAAACCGGAGAGATATTTTTCAGAACTTTATGTGAAATCCAGAATTATTCGCGAAACAAAATACTGCACGTGAGCTTATACCGATTATATCGCGAAGTATCGGTTTTCCTGGATAAAAGATTATCAACGTATATTTCGTGAGTAATTGATTTTGGATTCATATTTTATCTCTTACTTTGCTCGAAGCTACAGAATCACATGCATTCGATAAATCTCATAAAATACTCAGTCTGAAACAACATGCTGAAATGCATTTATTCTGCGAGGAATGAGAATCTTTTCTGCAGTAGTGAACTACAGTGGAGTCTCCCTATAACGAAATCGCTTGGTTCCAGTTAAAAAATTCGCTATAGAGAAAATTTCGTTATACGGAGATTAGAGATTTTTGCAGTTATTTAAGTAAATGTTACAAAGCTTTTATTAGGTCCGATAAGTTCAAAAGTATTTAATTATGAGTAAAAGTATTTTATTAAGTCATGCTGCACATAACAAAATTGAGAATCTTTGTTTGCTTTTCTTTCCTCCGAAATATTTGTCTCCTTTAAAAGCTAGCGTTTTTGTAGGGAGACGTTATCGCTGGAATGAACAATGCGAGTGGCTGCACGTGTGAGCGATTTGATTGCACAGAAATTAGCAACTTTCTTCAAAAATGACAAAAATCGAAAAGATAAACGTCTGAAAAAATTCGTTATAGGGAGACAACCACTTCATTATATGGAGAATATTTTGAATGTTTTTTAACATTCCGATTAAAAATTTCGTTATAGGGAGAAATTCGCTGTAGGGAGACTTCGTTGTAGGGAGATTCTATTGTAATTTCAAGGAAATTTCACGTCGTTCTTACCATTACAACTAAACACAGAAGCGAGGTTGTGAAGTTTTAGTTAATTTTAGAAACACATAAAAACATTTGAATTAAGAATTTAATAACTGATATCTACAAAACTTATGAAGCATATCAGAAATTAGCGACAGCGTTCTCGCCCCGACTTTATAATATGGATGAGTTTTCTGTTTTGTTTATTTCAGGTAACGTAGAACTTCCGCTATACCTACCAACTGCCGGTGTAATGCGTCGCCAATGGGAATCTTCAATATTTCAACACTCTGTCTGAATATAATAATTAATGTTTAAAGTAGTGTTTTTAATGTTATGGTTTAAGAATACTTTGAAAATATCAAATTTGATGTTCCTATTACTGTTTTTATCAATGTTATTGCTTCTTTTTAAAATTTACAGCCTCATTTTGCGGAAAGGCTTCCATAATTATTCTTCATCGCTCTTTTTGCCGACTTCTGAAGCTTTATTGGCGGTTCAATTTTTAAACAAGCGATTTAGATAATCTCTGGAGGTTAAATTTTGAACAAAACGATTTAGCTATTTATAATCGTTCCATTTGGAATTCAGTCGTTTTAAAATAAAAAGAATTAATCGAACTCAAGAACACAGAATTCAGCTCTTTGTGTACTAAAGAAAGAACTGGTTCAAACTTGGCGCTTGATAGCTTGATAGCAATCGCCAAATGGATTTGGCGATTGCTTAAATCAGAGGGCTACCGAAAAATGGTCTGTGCATTCAAATAAACAGATTAGAAAACTCGATCAAACGTACACAATTCTGTCTTAAACTTTGTAATACGGGGAAGAGAATCGAGCAAGTATTTGGACTTCTTTCATTTGACAGACTATGTCCAAAAATTTATACAAATTTACAATTTTGATTTCAAAACCATGTGCCAAATTTCATTTAGCTAACTTGTTGCTTCTTGAGTTAAATCTTTCGCACATACACGAATAGAAGGATAGATAGATTTAGTTTAGTTATATTAACATCCCGTTTTAAAACAACACGAGGGCTATTTTGGAACGGACCTCGTAATTTTGAACCTAGATCAGATGACGACACCTGAGCTGACAAACTCCTCTCCAAACTTCCGCACCCAATTCCTGAGTCTCTCCGCAGTTCTGGAAACCTGTAGCAACGTAGTCAATGCCCTAACGGTTGTGTGGATGTTTTGGGGGGAAGGGGGCTATGAATTCTACTTTTTGACCTTGATTTTATTTTTAGACTACAAAATTATAATAATTATCCTCCCCCTTTGGCAGTTTTCATCCTGTATAAGACTTAAAAGTAATTTTTAACTTGAGCAGCTTTTATTCAAGAAACATTCTGTGTTTGATGAATAGATATTCCCGGGTATGAAGGGTGTGGATTGCCGATGGCTGAAGGAATTTCTTCCTTTCTATCTCAGAAGTAATATTTTTTTATTCATGAATTTTTAATTCAATGTCTTGTACAGATTTTATTTGTGTTTTGTGTGTCGTTTGATGTGTAGTGTTGTTTGTGTGTGTGTTTTGTTTTTATATTGTGGGGTTTCAATCTTTGACTTATTTATATATCCGATTTATACTGCTTTTTCTGTGTTTATTTATTTGTTTCTTTTTCAATACTTATATATTTTTAAAAATATTTTTACTGTTCCTTGCTTGTCCGAGTATATTTTAAATTTATTGCGTTAGGATATTTTTATATTTTATACTAGCAGTACGCGCACGGCGTTGCCCGTGGAATCAGGACTTCAACAAAATGAAAAAAAAACGCCCACAATGACATGAAAAATTTTTGAAAACAAAAACAAAACAGAAGATATACATTATTGATTTTCTCGCTTATTTTTGTCCGCGATAATGACATTTTAACTGTAGAAAAACGGTACAGAGTACGTTAATCCAAAACAATATTAAAAAATTGCAACGTGAAAATCATTGTTATACAGCAAGAAAAATATGCGAGACAAATAAACACGTTAAGATAATGCCGAAAATAATAATCGAAGTCATTCAATTGAAGTTATGACGTAACCTGCGCTCTGCAACCGTCAGCCAATGAAATTGCAAGCAACGATCCGGAGAAAATGTGGCGGGAGGAAGCTCGCTAGAGAAAAATATCTTTCAACAGACAAGGAAAAAATTAATTTAAAAAAACGGGAAAAGATATTTTAACCGTTCTTGTTTTAAATCCGACAGGACTGTTCCAGTTATAAGCTGAAAAATTAAAAATAATGTTATTAGAATGTCGGATGCAGCAAATTTAAAAACAAAAATAAAATTTCGATGGCAAAACTGACTATATTTTTAAATTTCTCAAAATTCAGTAAATAACATTTGAAGTTCTAGACAAATTTCATTAGAAATAAAATTGTTTATTCTATCCGATGGTGTATTGATTGTTTTTCAATTATCATTTGAAAAGATACTACAGCCGTAAACGTGCCGAAAATGACTCAAAACAACACAAAACGCTAAATAAAAAATTTTCCAGATTAAATGTTAAAATTCGGGCTCCGATTTGCATTGAGTCACCATTACGGCTACCTGTGTGCCAAATTTCATGGCTTTAGGTGCGATAGATTCGTCTGGACATCGCGCGCACACACACACACACATTGCCTTTTATAAGTATAGATGAAAAGAAAGAGCCTTAATTTTGTCATTCTTTATTTTGTGAGTATCATTTGCCACACTTGGTGGTTGAGTACATGTAAATCAAGCTATTCTCTCGCCACCGAGGCGGTTCGAGACAAATTTATACTCCCAGCTCTCTTGTATTTAAAAGTACTGCCCCTGTTCGGGCAATGCCTGTATCATTTTATTGTACCCAATAAATCCCGTCCTCCTCCCGTCCATCCGACTCTCTCCCTTGGTAAGCCGGATCAGTGTGGGTATTTTTGCACCGCACCAGCGGGGGGGGGGACATTTGGCCCCGACGGATTTAACGTGCATCAGACCCACTTACACGGCATTTCTTCGATGGAATCGGGATGCACTAAGCGCTGTTGCCTCATCATTTTGTATTATGTGTTCAGTAAGTTTTATCACAATAGTTTACAGACGAACGGTTATTTAGCCGAGCATTACCTTGCAGGTAACCACCGTGTTCCCCGGATCTTACACCCTGGGATTTTCGGTTCTAGGGTCATCAGAAAAATGTAGTTTACAAAGGGAATGTTAATAATGTACCACCTTGAAGGAACACATGTCGATGCAAGTCCAACAAATCAATTTTGAAATGTTACATTCTGAGCATCCATTCTTTGGATTCCAAATGCATTCTTTGCATTCCAAGTGCATTCTTTGCATTCCAAATACATTCTTTGGATTCCAATGAATTCTTCGGATTCCGTGTTAATCCGAAGAATATATTTTTTGGAACACATTTGAAGTCAACTAATTGAACGACATGCATCAAAGATGCCAAAATGAAATTTCTACTGGAAATTCGGATTTCTTTCTGTTATTTGACTTAGCCAACTGCGTGCACAGCGCAATATTGCGTTCGTGGCAAAAACTGGAAGTAATTCTTTCTTTCTTTCTTTTTTCCATAAACTGAATATCAAGTCGAAATAGAATGTAGACCAAATTTGGTTACATTTGGATCTTTATTATTCCAAACATTAAATACGCAGATACGAAAAGGTGAAATGAAATGCAGTTTGCGGCAAAATTACAAAAAAAAAATCTAACAGTTTTTATACAGTTCATTCAAAGTAGCTCTACGTCAGCTCCTTTAATAGCACATAAAATCTCCAATCTGCACTCGACTTCCTGCCAAATGTTTTTTAACGTTTGCAATGTCGCAGTGAGGATTGCTAATTGCACCCTTTCCTCTAAAACGGAAATATCTGAAACAGAGATTTGATAAACAATGTCTTTCACATAACCCTACAAGAAGGAATCCAGTGTAATTATGCCGGCAGATGGCTGAACTTAAGGTATTGGTCCTCCACGACCAATCCATCGTTTGGGGAACACTCTATCAAGTAATTCACGTACAGGACGTGTACATTGAGGTAGAGTACCATCCTGCTGAAATAAAACATTAGACTGTTAATGTTCCAATTATGGAATAAATTACAACTCAAGAAGATCCCGGTGCATATCAGCGTTAATTGTCTTCACCACAAAGAAGAGTGGACTCCTATTACAGCGTCGTGTAGAAACCACACCAAGAATTAACTTTGAGGCTGTCTCGTCCATGTACGACAGAAATGATTAGGT
>BGPR01016129.1:0-35258 GCA_013235015.1 Araneus ventricosus
AAAACACCGTTCCAGTTGCTAATAGGTGGCCTCAGAGGAATTGAAGATTAAAAAATAAAATTTCTCTAATATGTATATTATTTGAAATTAAAATTCTTGATGGAGATTTAAAGTCAGTGTATGTAAGAAAGTTTAAGTTGAATTTTGTGCATTATCATAATTTCCTTTCAAATATCAACATTAAAATTCATAAAAATTTTATATTTCATAAATTTTCAGAATTTAAAAAAATCTGCAGTAATAAATTCTTTTATAAAAAAGCGGCTGATAGCCTGTCAAAAAAACTTAAAATCTATCCTCTTTCCTGTCAGAATTTTTGCGACTTTAAATCCTTATTTCTTAAAGTATTGTAGAATGTTTGAATTTCGTCTTTCTCGATAGATGGAGCTCGGCTACGTTTACGTTTTAATTTCGAATCGTCCTTTTTCTTCTCTTTGTATTTTCGGCGCCATTTATAAATGAGCGTGTATGTTTTGCGTCTCCTTGAAATGGAAAGTAAGTGTTTCTCTTTTTCTTACTTCTATTTTTCTTGGCAATAAAGACAATTTTCATCGGTATCTATTAATATCTTCTCATTTTTTTCAATACTGAGATGCTTCGGGGTCACATGAGATACTAGGTAAATTCCTTTTGGGGCTGTCCATAAATGATGTCACACTTTTTTTCAATATTTTTGACACCCCCCTTTGTCACAAAGTGTCACACTTTACCATACCCCCTCCCCCCCTTGTCACATGTCACGCTATATTACATAAACATATACTTGCAGTTCAGAAACAAAGCACTACGTTATAGATCATATATAAAATTTATTTTTAAATTTTAATTATGTGTGTTAATGACATTTGTGAGCATAACAATAATAACGATTATAAGTGTACTTATTTTGTTTGAAATAAGATTCAGGTTTACAACAAAAAGCATAATTATCATACAATAGTAATAAAATATTAATAAAAAAGAGCAATTGAAAACAGTAGTATTTTGGAATTTGATATATTTTGCTTTAAATCTTATCTTTACTTTATGAACACAAAATACTTTTAAACAGATTGAATTAAAAAAACGCATCAATAAGATCAACCTGTTTGTGCCACTACCACTCACACAGGTGGGGCAAAATATCTTTTGTTGGACAATTCAAGGGTGTGACAAGGGAAGGTTTTCTTCTAATGGTGAAGAATTTTTGCTGCTACCATATTCTCAGAACCTACCCTGAATGAATTTTTCGAAAAGAAAGGAATATAAGAGAGAAAAAAATTCACATGAAAGTTGTTTTAGTTCCGATTAAAAAAATACCCCCAAATTCTGGTAATTTCAAAATAACTTCAAAATTTACTCTGCTGATTTTAAATGTTTTTATTTTAACCAAAATGTGTGATGTCACACTTCTTGTTATCCCCTCCCCCATTGTCACAAACTGTCACAATTTCACGAACCCCCTCCTCCCCTCCAAGCGTGACATCATTTGTGGACGGCCCCTTTGTTAATTTTTCTTGAGTACTGTCTGTATCTCATACAGAAAAGTATTCCATTTCTTTTTATTTTGAATCCACGCATATGAGAGACGGCTTCATAAAGTTCATCTGGTGGATTCTTTGAAATTATTCATACCTGCTCAATCTTGATTTCTTAAGAATTGCATTCATTTTGTTAGATGTTTTTTTTTTTTTATTTTCATTGCTATCTTGGTTGCTTGCAGTATTAGCACGCTCCAGATGCTTTGTATGTTTCTTATTTCATTTTTCTTCCTATTGTATCGTGTTTTTAATCTTAATGTCATTGTTTTATCTGTTTAAATGCATCTGTTTAAATGCATGCATTTATTACTTTTTTATGTTTTTAGCTCATTATAGGGTTTATTTTTGTAGGAAGAATCAGACATGTAAGGTTATTTAATTAAAGTAAAATATAAAAGTTTTAAAGGAATTTAAGTTTTGTTTTATCTTTGGCGCTAGAGGGGAACTCTTAGCGCAGGGAGTATGACGAAGGTGCGCCATTGCCGAGATTGTTAGGAAATGAGTTCCAGAGTGTCACGGTCAGCAAAGAACTATTGTTTCTATTACTCTGCTGAAAATTATCTTTGGAATCTCTAATTTTTGGAGATAAAGAGAAAATGAAATTTGAAAAGTAATATGTACGCACCAATCAAATCGCATTGAAATCGCCTCGTATGTTACCCATTAATAAAATTGAATCAATATAATAAATCAACTGAATCCTAAAAAGTAATCAATATATAAATCAGAAGATAAGTTTATACAGAAATCATAAGAAGTCTGTGTCAAATGTAAGTTAAAGAATAAAATTTAAGACAATATTAATGAACGAAATAAAAAAAAATTTCAATATATAAAATAGATCAATCTTGTATGCTAAAAAATTACATGATGATGTTACTTTAAGGATTCAAATGTGTACAATATGCGTTATTTCAAAAACTAGAGCCAATTCGGAAAAAGTAAAATTAGTTCCGAAATCAGCAGCCTCAAACAACTAGAAAAGTTAAAATTTCTGTCAACGAAAAAAAATCACTTTTTTTTTATCTGCAGTGTTATGAACATATATGAAAAAGGCTATATTTTCTAATGCATGGATAGTATAAATAATTCAGATATTGAATGACTTAAATTTTAAAAATATGAATCAAATTCTTCTAACTTGGGAAAGAAGAAGTCGATTTACATTTTTATTTCCGAGTTTCATGAGCCACCAGATGAAGTGCAAACTCATTCTCACGTTAAACAGTAAAAGAAGCCATGATGTAGTTTTCGGCGTCGCACATCTCAAGATGGCGAATAACGAGCAGGAAAAGTTTCGTGTTTTATAAATTGCGATATCATACCGCTTGCTTCAGTGCAGTTAATAATCTGAAAAAAATGGAACAATGAGCGAGCTATCAGAGCATTTTGTTGTGGTTTCCTTAATTCAAGGACACTGGTTGCTTTTGTAAATGAGAGAACACTAGAAGGTGAAGTGTTTGTTAGGAGTGGATAGATTTAAACTATTCGTATGCAGCAAATAGATTCCCAATTTTTGCGTTCAGTCGGTCATTGAGGATCATCCAACGAAAAGTAAAATCGGTCACTCACAACTACTCCACGCCAAGCAAATTCGACCGTTCCATGCCCAAACCGGAAATTAACTTGAAATCCGGAAGGTCGGATACGCAAACCGTCTCAATTCCCATTTGGAGTTTTTCCCGTAATTTGGAAATGAGGAGGGAGTAAGTACAAGAGAGAAGAGGGGTGTATTTTACCAAAGAAGGCTGAGGAGGATCGGAGTGAAGGGCACTGGACGCGTTTGTGCGGTGTGGAGAGTTCCTGACTGACCAGCCTAAATGGATGGTTTTCACAATGGGATGGCGATGAGTGACTTCGAATGACAGTCTTAGTCGTGAACTAGAATGTCCACTATCAATGGTTAGGAAAATTTTGCGTCTGAAACTGCACCTTATGCAGTTTCTAGAACAAATGAAACCTACTGATATTATCTGTTTCGACGCAGAGGAGTAAAGAACAGAATCCTTTTTCCTCGGAGACGGAAAGACTCTTTTCGGAACTCTCTCCTTAAAGACGTTTCCATATTGTTAATATATTCACCAAATTCTCTTGACTTCCATTTTTTACGGTATTTAACGTAACATCTTTTTTTATATTTCCTTGTAATCAGATGTACTCTTTAAAATGATCTTAAGAATTCTGGGTAGATTGATTAGAGACGTGGGTTCTCAGCATTAGTATTATTTGGGGTAGGTGCCCGTTTAATTTTCTGTAGCAAAACCATTAGAGATACCAGTATCTATGCCTGATTTTTTTGTTCGGAATGATAATCTCTGATCAGATTTTTCTTCCTCTCTTTCTTTTTCTAATTTGTAACTTTTCTACATTTTTTAATTATCCTCATAATTTAATTTATCATTAACCAACATACAATTATCATTATCACTTTCTATATTCATTCTATCCCCCGCGTCCGTAGTAACATTTAAAGTGCTGAAACTTTTATCCTCTCCGATTGAAGTAATATTTAAATTATTCATTATTACATTTCGGCCCACATCTCTTCATAAATATCAATATGTTACGTACATTGAACTAAAAGGGTCGTGTCATATGAATTTAGCCCTAATTCACTAAGGATGACAGATGATAGACATTGTAGGGCCAATGAACTATCTCAATGTCTACAATTTAAGAGTCTATTTTAAAATCTTCGTTCTGTAGAGCTCCTAGGTGAGTATTGGTTTGATTCGCTCGAAATGGAATAGCTATTGCACAGGAATAGAAATGAAGAGGTGTGATTTCTACACACCATAATGGCAAGTCATTTAACTTTGCAATCCGAAAGATGATGACTCTATTCAACGGACAGTGTATAACTGTGCATTTCTCTGCAAAATCTTTAACTACAAACCGATAGAAATGGAAATAATCGTTCTTAAAATAAACATGAAAGTTACAGAAATAGGATGCTATACAGAGGTACTAATTTATTCATAAGAAAACTAGTAGCGAAATGTGTGACAAGAAATTATAGTAAGAGTATACACATATTCTCAATCAGTCAGTGAATTTCACTTAGTTTGACAACAGTCTTTTTTTTTTAATCCGTCAACGTATCTTATTCACATGGATAACAGGCTAATTTTTGCTTAAAATTGTCTTCTTATATAGGATATAGCTGCTAATATATTATATATTTAAAAATTACTTTGTTGGTTTCAATCACATATAGCAGCAATAAGTTTCATACTATAAAATAATATTACAAACTAACTCTTCAAAATTGAAATCATCAGAAAATGCCATAAAACTTAATCCTAATATCTTAACTTCTTTCAAATTCACAGGAGCATTTCTAATGTAACATTGAATTTCTATCAATCTACGCAAGCAAAAAAGGAATTTTATAACTTGATGTTTATGTTTTATAACTTATTATTAATGTTTAACAATCAATAAAGTACAATCATAATCAAAAAGATAACTATATCGATTTTAAAACCTTAGTAGCTGTTCAGAATACAATACAAGATTAAACAATAAATCTTTCAAAATGCAGTACACCAAAACTTTCTACGGAATAATATAGGAAGTGTCAGATAGCTATATTTTCTTATTTTTTACGCATTTTAATTTATTACTGCAAAAAAAAATGAAGTTAATCTTAAAAATTGGTTTGTTACAAATATTCAATTATTTTAAGCATAGTCGATAATATTTTATTTAACATTGAAAATGTAAGAGGGTTTTCTACATGGGGTCGTTTACTTCGAGAAAATCAGCAGGAATTTATGCTAAAATATGAATGTTTTCAAAGTATAATTCTTTAATCTTGATGGCTTTCGGAGTACACGCTACCACGCGGAGAAAAAACTTTTGAGTCCTTGCATGAAACATTTAAATTGGATTTGTGAGTTCAAAATATAAAAATGTAAGCATAGTTAAAATTGAACCGAAGTTAAATTCGTAAGCAAATTTTATAGTGTTAATTCCGCATTTAAGCAGTAGAATACTACTGAAAACCAGTTACAATTGTGATTTATTTTCGACCAGACTGAGCTTGCAACAAAAGCTTCCATGCTTTCCGCAGAGCAGCGCTGCGATCATCTATGAAACTCGAATAAAACCAGTATCTCCTCGATTAGTTATATGAGACTGAGTCTGACCTGATCCGAATATGTCGAATTAAATTATGATCAAAAGCTTCAGCTACAGTAAAGAGCACTACGCTGACAAATTTATTCTTACCAGATTTACATCCTGTAATTATTATTTTGGTTGTGTAATGTTATTTAGGAATGATTCAATTTCTATGAATAATCTAATGGTCGATTTCCACTGGAATTAGTTAATCTTAGAATTCATTATGCCAATTTTCTGGTTCTTATTTAACTGGATTAGCATTTTTCAACAATTCATTTCTTTTGTTATATGCAAGTTTAAATTCTAACTAATTCTTTTGTATGTAAATAAAATTCTTTATTTAATTCAAATCTTCTAATGTCGAGATTTATTGCTTTGTATCAGTGTAGCCACGTTCAGTAATTATTCTTGATATTAAATCAATGATTTAACTGTAAAAATATGAGGATAGAAACATTCCCACTTTCTCCAATACTGGTTACTGGTATCTTTTCTCTTTTACTGTACTGAATAGGAATAATCCAATTCTGCTGGCAATATTTAACATGCTATAAAAATGTAAGAAAATTAAAGGATATTCAACTACAAACTCCAAAAAAAAAAAAAAAAAAAAACTACTGATGCTTCTAAATGAAGCCTTTTTCTTGAAATAAATGTTCTAGACTTTCATGAAATAAATGTTCTTTACTTTCATTTATAATCACATTTGAATTCATAGTAAATAAATATTTAAAGCTAAGCAGCTATAAATTTTAATCATTATTTCGCACCTATTGACATAGTCATAGGAGGCTGGTGACCAAAAAAGTGGAGGGGTCAAAAGAGATGCGAGTGTGTGGGTGGGGCGTCCCTAAAGCTGTATTTTTTCTTGTAAAATTGGGCTATATTATTGGATTTTAACGTCATTATGATTAAATTCTTCGACCTTTTATAAAAAAATTCGGACACGGCCTCGAAAATCGGAACGCATTACCACCGTAGACTCCCTCCTACCAATTCAAAGTTCCATTTCAATTCTTATGAAATGATAACATGAGAAAAATATAAAACACTATTAAGTCAGTTCTTCTCTCTTTAAACTCGTGAATCGATCAATCATGTCGTCACAAAACGGCGTACTCCCAAACACAGAGAAAGCAGGTCAGTTATAAATGTATTTATTTGATATTATACAATATACATCCGTATTATAAATTAAAAGAAAAATAGCCTGCGATTTTTGTTCTTCGCAAATTGTTCTATTACCTCAGTAATGTCAATATCTATAGTATTTTCGATCTTCAGAACAGCAAATGCAAAAAGCCTGTCTTGACACATACTATTTCTAAGGTATGATTTTAAAGATCTTAAGCATGAAAAACTTCTCTCACATCATGCAGTTGAGACAAGTATCAAAAGAAGAATTTGGATTAGTTTTGTCAAATATGGAAATATATCACAGAGTTCCTTTTCAACAAGAAAATTGCACCTTTTCCTCAGTTCTATTATCTCCTTGGATATTTCTGGCGAAGAGTCGATTTATTTTTTATACATTTTCTGAAAAAATTGTATCTCTCCCTTTATTTTTTCCATATCAAGATCATATGTTTCAAAGACTTTTTGAATTGATGCATTTTTTATAACTCTTGTTAGCTCGTACTCCTTTTCTTCTCTCGGTATGTGTATTGGGTTTCCCTCCATCATTTTTCGATGGATCATTAATTTTGAACTTTGAAAAGTGGGGAGCAAGGCCCCTTTACTTTTGGAAGTGAGGGGGCAGTTGTCCCCCCCCCAGACGAGATGCCTATGAACAAAGGCAGTGGCGAATCCGGGGGGGTCTATCGGATTGCAGCCCCCCGAGAGCTATACCAGAATTCTTGATTTTAATTAAAATCACTACAACTGTTTGTTTTTAATTTCCCTTTTAAAAAAATAATAAAGACGTGACAATATTGCTTTCTGGCCTGACAGCCTCGAAAATTTTCATAATTTTTTAGTCATTCCACTTTTACTTTTAGCGTTGACGCGGTCGAAAACATTTTTTGTCTAGTTATTTCATTGTATTTTTTTTATTAAATTATAGAAAGTACTGTAATGCTCTTTATGATTCTTATTGTCAGGTGTGTAAAGTCTGTAAAGTTAAAGAGTTTTGGTTTACATAAGCCATGATATTTGACATTCGTCATGACGATACAAAAGTATTTGTGACCCTCAGCCCCCCAGACCCGAGTTCTGATTCGCCACTGGACATAGGACTTAGCTTCGGAATATCAGCCTCATTAGAAAAAAAAAAAATGCATCGCGTTTCAAAAAATGAGTTTCAAACTTTTCCATTAGGTGGCGCTACTAAACGCGGGTAGAATAACTTCCTAAATAAACTTATTTGTTTCTCAAATGCATAGTGTTTTGTTTCTTCCCCGCCGACTATTAAAACCATCCATACCCAATGGGTGAATGGGTCGGCGTGAGTAATAAATAAATATATAATATTGTGTTTGCATTTGCTGACCTAAAACTATTGGCCAGTAGGCCGTGGAACAAAATTTATCGAGCTCTCTAGGTATTTCCCTCCAAATACAATGATGTGATTGTCTAAAATTTATGAATTTTTTTGTCCTATGAATGTTTTTGTTTAAATTAAATATTAATGTAACATAAATTACTCATCCTATATAATGAGTGTGTCTGAACATCGACCACCACTAAATTTTTAACAGTTGGTATTGCAAATATATATCACACTTGCCGCAAACGCTTCGATGGGCTAGATTACAGTCCTGTTTAAGGTGTATTGACCGCGACATAAAGCGGCAATAGGTCTTGACCGCCTCGTGTGGCTATTGTATCATTCATAAACACAGATATAAAATCATTTGACCGATAAGCATAACAAGAAAAACCACAAAAAAAAATTACCTTACCGAAGAGCGGGTGCTGTAAGCTAACCTTTTCTAAACACGAAGATTCCGTTTGGCTCAGGAAATTAAACCTATTTTGCGAAAATTCAGAATTTATTATAAAGTAGTTATGTAATTATTAAGCAAGTATACTTTGAAATGGTATTGTCCTAATATTCTTCTGTTGTCAACCGTCCATTTTTCTCCACTAGTACAAATCTTATATCGCTGGATCAGTAGATAGACATTTTTACCGCCTTCTGGCATAGCATACTTAATTTTCGTTAAAACTCTTTGGTTCTGGGGAGGGAAAAGTTTCTCACGGGTTTACTGGTGTGACTTTTTTTTAAAAAAATTAGGGAACAGCAAGAAAATAGCTTGTGTCACATTCTTTTTTTTTTTGTGTTTCATTTTAACACTCCAAATGCTACGCCAAATTGAAAGGGATTGTGCACAAATTAGTATGACTGATTTATTTTACACGCTTTTCTGCATTTTACAATCTGACTTTGAAAAATTCTGAAGCATCATAATTTTATGCCAGTTTTGTGTAGCAAAGATCACTAATTTGTTTGTTATTTCATTTCTCCTTCCGCTATTTTTTGGCGCGAGCACTTTATTCTTCGAAAGGTTTGGGAGTTTGACCAACAATGACTAAACTTGATTTTTAGATAAAAGTAATGGGGGAAAACACTGTCCTATTAAGTAATTCCCTATTTCAATTCAGAAATATTATTTGTGATGTTTTTTCATCCTCTTACACTTAACAGACTGAATGGACATACTGACAGACTTCCCGTAGACGGATATTTTCTTAAATTTGACACAAACGCACCATTTTGGTGCTAAGACCTCATACCCAATATTGTCCCTTAAGCTCCTCTCAAACCTGATTTATTATGCTCACAGACAAACAGACATTGTCCAAAAATTGTTTTGTTAGAATCGGGATGCTAACCCCTTAAAAGACCAACTTTTAAAAAATAGATTTTAAATTTTTTTTTTCCCGACCTTAATTTCTCGAATAAAACGTGGGAAAATGGTTTCAAAGATTCCATTTAGCTTTATGTATGGTTTATGGTTAAAAAACACTTTGTTACCAACTGAGCGCTTTATTTCAGAAAAAAAAAATTCTTGATAAAATTCTATAATAATAAACACACATGAATTTTAATACTTAATAATTCGGATATGGAATTTCCTTTAACTTCGTTGATTAAAATATAGTGTTCTCAAGCGTAGAAATAAAGCAAAAAAAGATGCAGCCTCAAGTGAGAAACTTCTAATTTTTTAATAGCCCTCAGGCTGCCATCTATATGTTGAAAATTGATTTAATAACATTTTCAATACGTATCCTATTGGCAACTACAGGCATTAGAACTTCAGTCTTATTCTCAAGATTGTAGGGGACAAAATTGGATATACCTATTGCTTAAATGCAACACATGGTATTTAAGGGTTAAAAATGGGATGATTCATCAGTATCTCGGGAAGTCGAATTTCATGACGAATGATCACAGTTCTCAAAAACAAACACAAAAAAAAACTTTTGTTTCGGTGACAATCGGTGGTTTTCTCCATCTATTGCGCGAATGCATCTCTTCAGAAAAATAATTTTTGTTTAAAACTTCAAAACAGTATATTTATCCTAATTTATCATTCGTTGACATTGATTTGTTTTGATTTTTTGCTACTTTTATACCATCGCGATCGGTGTTGAAGTAGCAATGTAAGCAGCTCTAACTTGTTTGACAAAAATTGCGCAGTTTTAAGGACGTTTCGGCAAAGTTTTCTTATTAATTTTTCCTAAAACAAACGGAAGTGATCTCTCCAAAATTTTTTCATTTCCCCCTAACACTGGTGAGGGAATATACACAGAACGGCTTTAACATGTGCAATTTGCTACAAAGGAGGAAAAAACGCTAGCTCCTTTTTTTGCGTCATACAATGACGAAGAAACTGAATATGGACTTTGAACTCTTTTTTTCATCCTATTGAAACGAAAATTGGGCACGGATCTAAAATTAGTGTCAGCATTCCTCTTAAGAATTTTTATTTATCAAAGTCATAGGGTTTAGAAGTTATCGCGTTAAAAAGGGTGCGATTATACAGACAATCAACCTTTTGACTTATTTGGTCTAAAATTTGATAAGGACCTACATTCCTGATGATAAAACTGTGTACTATCTAACTCTTTACGTTTTTGAAATCAGACAGACTCTTTGAACACGAATTTTGTCCAAATTTTGATAGAAAACTAAAAATTACGTGTAATGATCACAATTCAATAATCAAATTTCTATGAATGATCTAATGGTCTATTTCAGCAGGAATTAGTTAAGCTTAGATTTCATTATGCCAATTTTCTGATTATTATTTACCTGGATTCGCATTTTTCAACAATTCATTTTTCAACAATTTCATTTTTCAATGCAAGGTTAAATTCTTTCTAAATCTTTTGTATATGAAAAAAATTCTTTATTTAACTCAAATCTTCTTAGATTTCAATGAAATGTCGAGATTTATTATTTTGTATCAGTGTTGTCAAGTTTAGTAATTATTCTTGATATTAAATCAATGAATTTAACTGTAAAAATATGGGGATAGAAACATTCGCACTTTCTTGAATACTGGCAACTGGTATATTTTCTCTTTTACTGTACTGAATAGGTATAATCCAATTCTAATATTTTACATGCTTTAAAAATTATAAGAAAATTAAAGGATGTTCAACTACAAACTCAATTAAAGGATGTTCAACAACAAAGACTATTGATGCTTCTAAATAAATCCTTGTTCTTGAAATAAATGTTCTACACTTTCATTTATAATCACGTTCGAATTCATAGTAAATAAATATTCAATGCCAAGCACCTATAAATTTTAATCCTTATTTCACAACTCTTGACATAGGACTTAGTACTTCGGCATAACAGCCTGATTGAAAAAATTAAAAAAAAAAAAAAACATGCATCGCGTTTCAAAAATTGAGTTTCAAACTTTTCCATTAGGTGGCGCTCTAAATGCTAAATAATCTTTTTTGTTTCTCAAATACATAGTGTTTTGTTTCTTCCCCGCCGACTGTTAAAACGTTCCATACCCAATGGGTGAATGGGTCGGCGTGGGTAGTAAATAAATATATAATATTGTGTTTGTATATGCTGACCTAAAACTGTTGACCAGTAGGTTGCATAAAATAATATGAGGAATTCCAAAACTCATCATCTAAATTGAAGATCACGATTCTACACTCGTATGTGAGATGTGTTTGACAGAAAATTTATACCTTGTATAACAACTTATGCAGTATTGATTGAATGCCGTATAACAAAAGAAATTTCCCCTCACTCTGGCTATTTCCCTCCAAATACAACGATTTTTTTGTCTAAAATTTATGAATTTATTTGTCCTATGATGGCTGTTGTTTAAATTAAATATTAATGTTACATAAATTTCTCATCTATATAATGATCTTGGCTGAACATTTACTACCACTAAATATGTAATAGTTGGTTTTGTAAGTATATAACTCGCTTACTTCGAGTTTCGACGCAGGTTAGCTATCAGTCCTGTTTAAGGTGTATTGACCGCGCTCACAGCGGCAATGGCTTTCGACCGCTTCGTGTGGCTATTGTAAATTCATAAACACTGAGTTCGAAACAACTGACAGATATTTCAGTCTGCATAACAAGAAGAACCATAATAAAAAATCATTTACCAAAGAACGGGTGCTGTAAGCTAACTTTTTTTAAAATACTAAAAAATCAGTTTGACTCAGGCAATAAAACCTATTTTGTGGAAATTCCGCATTTATTATAAAGTAGTTATGCAATTATTTAGCAAATATAGTTTGACATGGTATTGTCCTATATATTTTTCTGTTCTCAGGCAACCCTTTTTCTCTACTGGTACAAAGCCTATATCTCTGGATCAGTAGATAGACATTTTTACCGCCTTCTGGCATAGCACACTTAATTTTCGTTAAAACTCATTGGTTCTGGGAATGGGATGGGCAGGGGAAAGTTTCTCACGGGTTTATGGGTGTGACTTTCTTTTATAAAATTAGGGAACAGCAAGAAAATAGCTTGTGTCACATTCTTTTGGGTGTTTCATTTTAACACTCCAAATGCTACGCCAAATTGAAATTGAATGTGCACAAATTAGTATGACTGATTTATTTTGCACGCTTTTCTGCATTTTACAATCTAACTTTGAAAAATTATGAAGCATTACAATTTTATGCCAGCTTTGGGTAAAAAATATCACTAATTCGTTTGTTATTTTATTTCTCCTTCCATCATTTTTATGCGCGAGTACTTCATTCTTCGAACGGTTTGGGAGTTTGACAAGCAATGACTAAACTTGATTTTTAGATAAAAGTAGTGGGGAAAAACACTGCCCTATTAAGTAATTCCCTATTGCAATTTAGAAATGTTATTTGTGATGTTGTTTCATCCTCTTAAATTTAACAGATTTAATGGCCATACTGGTAGACTTCCCTTAGACCAGGGGTCGGCAACATGCGGCTCGCGAGCCGCATGTGTCTCTTTTGATGTAAAGTTGCGGCTCTCCAGTTCCATACGAAAAAATTAATAATTTACTATCAAAACCCTTAAAAAATAAGAAAATATATTTTTAAGTACCTAATTTCTCAATAGCTTCTATTTTCATAATCGTTAATTACAAAGCGTTACGCTTAACACGACAGTAATGAAATAAATTTCAACTATTGTTTTGTTCTCAGACATGAGACTCCGTGACCATGTTTATTTTTCAACCAATTGCATTCCATTTCCGTCTCACCCAAACAGCCACTGTCTAGAGTATAGACAACATGTCTAGATTCTAGACGTGTTGTCAATCAGTCATCCTCGGATAGCGCGGTCGACGTTACGATGCATGTGTGTTAAATTAATCGCTTGCGGTTTTTGCGTGTCTATTCGCTTGTTGTTTCAAGAAGAATACGATTTAGAAGCGAATTATCTTCTCAAAGGTATGTACGCGTATAATATAAAAAAATCAGTAACAGAATTAGATTACATATCTGAAGATCGTGTTAACGAAGTATTAATGGTAAATAAATTGTTTGCCATTTTAGATAGCTAAGTAAAATTTTAAAATTCATTTTTTCAGCTCCGCCGCTAGCATGGCATCTGGTGAAAAAAAGAGAAGAACTGAAGAAGAAAACCGAGAATTCAATCAGGATTGGACGGAGTCGTTTGCATTCATATGCAACACAGATGGCCTTCCGACTTGTCTCATTTGCCACGAAAAACTCGCACATAATAAGAATTCAAATTTGGAGAGACACTTCACTACAAAACATACCCAGTTTGCTGGTAAATTTCCAACCTGTGACGCACGAAAAAAAGCTGTTGAAGAGCTCCAAAAAAAAAACCAAGATCAGTCAGGTTCCATGCTAAGTAACTGGGCGCAATCTTCCAATAATGTAAATCTGGCAAGCTTTGCAGTATCATTAGAAATTGCAAAAAGAGGAAAACCATTCACAGATGGTGAGTACGTCAAAGATTGTTTTATACGTGCATCTGAAGAACTGTTTCGTGATTTTAAAAAAAAAGCAGAAATCATGAAAAAAAATAAAAAGTTTGCCATTATCTGCTAAAACAGTACAAGATAGAACTGCTAAAAGGTCTTCAAATGTAACACATATGGAAGTGGAAGACATTCAACTGGCTTCTGCCTTATCACTTGCTATAGATGAGTTTCGCGACATAAAAGGCACGGCACAAGTTACCCTTTTCGTCAGGTATATGTCGTCCCAAGGTCCAAAAGAAGAACTGCTAGGATTGCTACCTCTCTCAGGGCAAACTCGTGGGGAAGATATAGCAAATGCTGTGCAAAAATACCTGGAGACAATGGAATCGATATAAATAAAATCGTTTCTATAGCAACTGATGGAGCCAGAAGTATGACAGGAATACATAGAGGGGTAACATCAATTCTTCAGAAAAAAATAAACCACGAAATTCTAAAGTTTCACTGCATAATTCATCAAAAAGCGCTTTGTTCCCAAACATTTCCGGCCGAAATAGTTGAGGTCATGAACTTGTTAATTGAGATTATTAACGGCATCTTGGCAAAAGCACTCTATCATCGACAGCTTAAAGATTTCCTTGAAGAAATAGATAGCCAGTTTAATGACCTACTTCTGCACAATAAAGTGCGATGGCTTTCCAGAGGTAACGTATTGCAACGTTTTGCTTTGCGCTTGAGTAAAATGAAAACATTCCTCAATGAAAAAAGCTCTGACCATCCCGAATTGGAAGAAGACAAATGGCTGCAAAAATTTAACTTCATGGTAGATACCACAATGAAACTAAATGAACTAAATCTGAAACTGCAAGGAAAGGGCAACTCAACCTAAGCCTTGCTTGAAGAAGTAGTTTGTTTCGAAAAAAAATTACTTCTTTTTGTTGAAAACATGGAGAGCGGTAAACTACTTCATTTTAAAAATCTGAAGCAATTCGCGGTGAGACCAATGCAACTATTGACACGAATTACTTCAGCATAGCTTTAAAAAACATGAAGGATGGATTCGCTGAGAGATTCAAGCAATTCAAAACAAACAAAAGTACTCTCGCGTTCATAGTAAATCCTCTCAACACAAATACAAATGAGATCAATATTTGGTCCATTTGGAATTGATCCTGGATCGCTTCAAATGCAATTGCTGGATTTGAAAACCAAAGACTCGCGGAGTGGCAAGTTCAAAGAACTCAAGACCAAGTTGGAAGAGTTGGAGGTCCAGAAATGCATGCACATCGCGCAGCACAAGTGGACAGCTCTAAAAGAAATTCCGCGAGTTGAGGCCCTCATATTCGGCGCATGGCATAGTCTTCTAGAATGCTAGAGTGAGGTGAAGAAGTTGGCATATGGAGTGCAGACGATCTTCGGGTCGACATATTCATGCGAGCAAGAGTTCTCTTGCATGAATATAATAAAAAGTAAAGTTAGATGTCAACTAGCAAATGAAAATCTAGAATCGTGCTTGAAACTTAAAACAACAAGTCAAAGCCAGATTTAATCAAACATTCAAAAGGCATGCAAAGCCAATGCTCCCATTGATGTAACCATCTATATCTGTGTTTTTATATGAATAAATATTATTCCATATTTAAAGCCGTTTATTTTAAATCAAAAATCAAATATATATAAGCAAATACTATAATATGAAAACGAAAATTTTTAGTGGCTCTTTAAAAACTGGGAAATTTTGTAAATTGTAACTTTTGGCTCTTCCGTTTCAATAGGTTGCCGACCCCTGCCTTAGACGGATATTTTCTTAAATTTGATGGAAATGCACCATTTTGGTGCCAAGAACTCATACCAAATATTGTCCCTTAAGCTCCTTTCAAACTTGAGTTATTATGCTCACAGACAAACAGACATTATCCGAAAATAGTTTTGTTAGAATCGGGAGATTAACCACTTATAGAAGGTCGATTTGTAAAAAATAGATTTAAAACATTTTTTCCTGCCTTAATTTCTTGGATAAAATGTGGGAAAATAGTTTTAAAGTTTCCATTTAGTTTTATGGCTAAAAAACACTTTGTTACCAACCGACAACACTATTCCTTATTTGAAAATAAATATTGAAAAAATTCTATAAACTTAAACACAGATGAATAATATTACGGGTAAGGAATTTCCTTCAACATTGTTGAATAAAATGTGGTATTCTCAAGCATACAAAAAAAACAAAAAGAGATACAGCCTCATGTGAGAATGTTCATATTTTTATCAACACTCAGGCTGCCATCTATATGTTGAAAATTGATTTAATAACATTTTCAATACGTATCTATTGGCAACAAGTATGCGATTATACTGACAGACTAGACAGTCAACTCTTTGACGGATTTGGTCCACAATTTGAAATTGTACACTATCTAGCTCTTTAAGTTTTTAAGTTATCGTATTCACGTGAACACTGTCAAACAGACTTCCCTAGGACAGATTGTGTCCCAAATTTGATAGAAAGCTAAAAATTATTTGTAAAGATCACATGCCAAATTTCCTCGCTCTAGCCTTAATAGATTTTGAGTTATTGAGTTCACAGACAGACTGGCAGACAGCCATGTTTAAAAAATTGTGTTTGTAGGACTCTGGGAGGTCTAAAACGTAGAGATTCACGGAAACCTCGAATTCGAATTTTTTGACCAATAACAATACTTTCCCTTTGTATACTTAGTATAAGAAAAAGTAAAAAAGCAGTGCCGGAACCTAACTCCGGCTCCACCACACCTTTCGAGCCCCTCTTGCTTTTTTATAAGAGGACAGCATGCTTATTTTGAGTAACACTGGGCATAGCGACTTTTTTGAAAAAATATCATTCCTATCAGCTTCGGGCTGAAAATAGCTCCAATTCGGGGACAGATGAAATTAATTTTGGAAAATAATAAGATGATCAAAACTATTTATTGCGTTTTTCCGCACAAAATATTCCATTGAACTCTTCGAATATTCATAGTCAGGAAAATTGATGGCCGAAGAAATTTTAATAGGGCTAGATTCTACTAGCCCCTTAAAATTAAATACAATTTCTTGTTTCAAGCACTTGTCCTACCTCAGAAGTATCGATGATTCCATGCAGTCTATATTTTAATAGAGTTCCTTCCATTTCAGAGCATTTCTTAAGCTTATCGCTTGGATAGGAGTGTGTTCTTTCATTTCGTAGCTGATCAGTGTAGAATAAAAACGTGAGCATTTGTAGATTTAATTTCTCTGACTTCTTGAGAATGGCTGTTGAAAATCTTAAACTGAACATGTTATCGATCGAAGATAAAATAAAAGTGTTGAAGTTTCTGGAAGAAAACAAACTAAAAAATAAAGTCGAAATTGCTGCTTACTTTAAATTCCTTTCTTCACTCTCTTAACAATAATAAAAAGCCGTGAAACAATTGAAAAAATTATGATGCCGGAAACCAGAAGAAAATGAAATTTCGGAAATCGACCTATCCTGAAGTTGAAGAATGTGTACGAAAATGGTTTGTCCAATACCGTGATCAAAACCTTCCTGTGAGTGGGTTGATGTCGCAGCAAAAAGCACAGGATTTTTCGAAAGAAATGGACTCGAATAGTCCATTGCAAGCATGCAAGCAATGGCTGACTGGAAAATTTTAAGAAAAGGCACAACATTGTTTTTTCGGAAACTTTGCTGTGAAACTGCATCCGTAGATGCATCTTCCTGTGAAGAGTGGCTTTCAGAACTTCCTTCTCTTTTAAAGGATTACAAAGCTGATGATGTATTTAACGCAGATGAGACTAGATTGTTCTTCCAGTGTTTGCCCAACAAAACATCTTTATTTAAAAGTGAAGAATGCCACGGTGGCAAACAGAGTAAGCTTCGTGTGACTGTTCTCTTGGCAGCTAATCAAAGTGGTAAAGAAAAGCTCCCTCCTCGTATGATAAGACGATCCAAAAAGCTTAAGTGATTTACTAAAATTAAGTCATTTCCAATTATATATAAGTCAAATCAAAAGGCTTGAATGACAAGCGAAACTTTTGGTGATTGGCTGAAGGGAACTGATAAAGAAATGGCTGAAAAGAAAAGACGCATTCTCCTTCATAGACAATTGTAATGCTCACTCTAATTTTCCTTTCACTAAAACATATGATAGTGAAATTTTTACGGCCAAATACGACTTCGAAATTGCAGCCACTCGACCAGGGGATAATCCGGAGCTTCAAAGTTGGTTATAGAGCGCAAATTGTGAGAAGACTCCTGGATAGTATCGGTGAAGGTAAACCTTGTGCATCAATCAACATCTTGTAGTCAATGCGAATGAGAAATTAATTCAAAACAATGGGCATCTATACAAAAGGATTGTAACACAAACATTTCATTTGAAGATTTCCTGGATGTAGACAACGAACTCAAAACGTGCGGCACTATGACAGATAAAGAAATTATTGCGAAAATAAATGCAGAAATTTTTGATGAAGAATTGGATCAACAAGAGCACAAAAAAGTTACCGTGAAAGAAGCCGAGAAGACAGTGGAACTGCTACGGTACTTTCTTGAATCAATCGAAAATATTGGAAGCGAATCATTTGGTGTTATTGCTACTTTAGAAAAAACTGTGCAGTTGCAAAAAGATTCTGTGAGACGGCAAACTTCAATTAAGGACTTTTTCTTCCGGAACTACTAAATGTATTTTCTGTAAAGAATTGGATGTTATTAAGTCAAAACAGGTACTCATGTGTAACACAATTTTGAAATTATTAAAGCATTGAGAAGAGTAGTTTGTTAATTAATTGCAGATTGTGTAGATTTTTCTGATGAATCATTTTTTAGCCGTAAAAAGTAGTTTGTGGGATTTTTTCTGAAATGTTGTCTAAGCCTTGATAACTCCAAAACTCTTTATATCGAATTTTTTTCTCTTCCCTAGAGATTCGAGATATCGAGGTTGTACTGTATTACATTTGTAAGACATAAATTTAAAAGGTATTGCGTAAGATGGCATTGTAGATGTCATGGGGCCCTTATTGACTCATGGTAATCACTATTTTCAGACCCAGTCCGCCACTGGATGCAATGTCAAAATACATATTTCATCGCTTGAGATTTAAAATCAATTTTTTTCTCTTTATAATTGTTATCACTTTGTTAACTCGTAGTTCTCTTAACGGTGAACTATTTTGTTTTCAAAATAATAGTTTTTTGCAGCTAGTATTAAATAAGTATGTATAAAATTAAACAACTAAGTAAGTCTATGAATATTGATCAAACATGAAACGATATATTATTGTTATTATCTTAATAATAAAAAGATTAATTTAAAGTTGAAATAATTAGCTTTTCAGCGACACAAATTTCATTTGTATTCAATTTACTTCTCACATTTTAGAAATTTTTCAAAATTAATAATCACACACAATTACAAATCAGGTACAACTATTGATTTTGTATATTTTCATGCTTTTTAGTTAGGAAAAATTTGCCACGATAAAAGAATTTTGTGCATTATAATAATTTACTATATACATACTAATTAATAGGAAAATTACTCAAAAAGAACATATTCACTAGTTTGTAAAAAGCTAGTTTCCAACTGTGCAAGTAAATTAGTACATAGAGCAAATTTCCAAATAACGTATTATATGCGCACGCAGCTACATCGGATGTTCAGTAGCTCCACCAGTTCCATTACTACAATGCCTCGTCACACGTTTGGGCCAGCAAGAGTTGCCTGTGTAGTTGCCGGCTTCGAAAACGGGAAGCAACTTGTTGCTCGGCTGCACCACTGGTTGCAGTCGGGAAATACGATGCATTGGATACAATGTCAGGCGACCAGCGGCGACACTGGTTGCTTCTGGCTAATAGCGACCTTAGTTTTAGAGTTAGTGGAGCTATTCAATGCTGTGTGAAGCGATCATCTGTATAGTCCATCTATTCTGATGGAGATATATAATGGTAATTCTTCACCTATTTGCATTTGTAGCTATTTACAGCAAAAAACTAACTGTAAATTTAAATTATATTAATCCTAGGAAACTGCGTCATCATTTGCACCTCCATTTGTAAGCGAAAGACATTACACGGCGGAACAATATATAAGTACAAATTAACACAAAAATATAACATTTAATAATTTTTGCATATTAGCAAGTTTACAATAGAATTATTACTATGCATTGCAATTTTGTTCTCATTGTAATACAAAATTTTATGCAAATCATGAAAAAATATCTAGAAGGTGAGGGGGGGGGATATTTTTTCCTACTAATGGGCTAAAAAGGGTTTAAATAAAAGAAGTTTACAGGAACCTTCAAGTAAATAATCATTACTATCCAGAGACATTCGGATTTAAGCATTATTTTAAATTTCTCCAGAAAAGCTTGAGGATCTGCCATTGAACTTTGATCATGTGGTGAATAAGCTTGAATTCATATTTTACAGCGAGAATTCGATCAGAAGACATTTAGGGGCTCGACCAGAAATTAATGAAGAAGAAAATTATTTCATTTCTCGTCGTTTCATAGAAAATTGACAATGCTTTGAAACTTTCACGACCTTTTCGCTTCACTATGCACATTGCTTAACTGTGCTTGCTTGAAAACATCATGTATATTCTGGAAGATATAAAGGTGTTCTTAAAAAATCCCAAATATTCAACCAGTTTTATGAATATGGAATGCAGATTTCAATCAAATTATATACGAAACTTAAAGAATACTCGACAAAAGTTTAGATAAGCATTATATTAAAATTTGAAGTAAATATTTTGAATATTAGAGTAAATATGATTATTTGTAGTAAATAATTTTTAACTTAATTTTTAACTTTAATTTTTATGTAGGAAACATATCCTAATTTTCCTTTTAGAGTTTGTAAACCAGATATATAGGGCCACTTATATAAAAATTCCAATTGAATACCTTTAAGATTTTAAGATTTAAAAAGGCATTCCAGCGAAGAAAACTTCTATTTCTGTCTAAGAGAAACCAAAAAGATGTTTTTTTTTTTTTTTTAAATCAAAATTGATATTTTTTAAACTTGAGACTTCGAATAGTAATAGTCGAACTGATATTTAAGTTATGTTTTTTAATTTATGAGTATTCTTTGTTATTACATATATTAAACCGCTGCATTAATCTATAAAATTATTCGAAAATTCAAGTTTAAAAAACATATAGCAAACAAAACATATAGCAAAACTAAATCATAATGATATCCATCTAAATATATATATAAATGAGTGTGTATTGAAAATATAACACTTGTTTTGATTAATTGAAATATTTAACTATATATATATATATATCGCTTCCAAATTCTGAAAGAAAAATTACGCTATATTTCGCGCATGCACAGTTAAATTATTTCCAACAAATACTTATATTTCCATGAATATTTAAGGTATTTACCTAAATTTTAATACAACGCTTTTTGCCTTTGCATAGCAATACATTCTAAAAGGTTCTTATTATTTGGCTGAAATCTCTGCATGTTATAAGTAAAAGCATTTGGTTTTTGAAGGAAACCTTTATGTCTCCCCGAATATGTATACTATTTTTACTAAAATGCATGCAAGCAATGTACGTTGCAAACAAAACCAGTTGTGAAAATCACAACCATTATCAACTTTCTGAGAATTACGCCAAATAATTTTCGCAACCATTTCTGGTCGGGACCCAATATGTCCGCGTACATAGCGTAGCGGTATAATAGTGTAAGGACCCATCAATTCGAAAGAACCCGAACATTTAGTATTCTTGCAATTCTAGGCTAGCCTTCAATCGGCTACCTCTTATTTAACAGTGGAAAAAAAAAGTAAAGACATTGAAAAAATAGAATTATATAAAGAGTGTTGCAAATTAATTGAAGTGGTAAGTTAAAGCTAGAAATATTTCAAAAAAATCAAACTTAACATTACATGCTGTCGAAGATAGAAGTATAGAATTTAGAAATTTGTACACATTCAACTCAGTCCTTATTCCACAACATATTTGTTTAGATGGATTTTCATATTTAAAAGACACATATATCAAGTTGGTAGGATTTACAATATAAAACTCTCTTATATAATTACACCGTCCGGAAACTCCTACATCAATGTTAAAGTTGTTCTGAAACAAATGATTCCGATTGAAAGTCACACATTATATATTTATTTAACAAAAAATTGTATTTAAAGTCGCTTCAAGACCTGAATACTCATGCCCTGAGAAGCAACGAACATACATGCTTGCATTCTCGTAGCAGCGCCACCTAGGATCTTGCTTCGCTTCTTTGTGTAAGTGTTTATCAATCGCCATCGCTGCATTTGATCAACATGGTTTCCTTTAAAAATGAAATGAAAATTATTGCAGCTGCCTCATTTATTAAATGGCTTACGATTTCAAGATTCATCAGGTCAATTTAAATATTTTGGCGGATATTGATATATGCAAAGAGATGAGGGTCGGGCAAATACCCTCAAACTGAGTATTTTTTGGGGGGGAAAAGCATTTGCGAATGGTGATTCAAAATAAAAAATATAGAATTTATAAACAATCCAAATACAGGATATTTTTAAAAAAAGAATTTGCGAATGGTCTTTCAGAATGAAACATATAAAATGTTTTGATGATAGTTTGACAGTAAATGGAGTTTCAAGAAGCATGTCAGGAGTATGGACTTCTTCGAGATGACCAGCAGTGACATGATGATTTGAATGAAGCTGCTCAATTTCAATCTCCGAGATAGCTGCGCATGCTGTTCGCAATGATTTGAGGTTTTGGAGAAGTGGAGGATGTTCCAGATTTATGGGTGTAGCATCAAGTTTCACTTTGTGGGGACTTTGCTCATCGTTATTCTGAACAGACTGGACCTCAGTATGCACTTGCAGATATTGAGGAACTGCTTAAATCCTACAATTTAAGTCTCCAAAAACTGCATCTACCAACTGTAGATTTGCCTGCAAGTGTTTCGAAGAAAGCGAACTTTGACGTTGTGGATGAGCAGACTGAAGCTAACAGTTATGCTAAGCAGTTAAATAGTGACCAGCGGAATGTTGTGGAAATTTTATTAAGTGCAGTGTACACAACTCTGCAGATACACCCAAGTGTTATTGTTTAGATGGTCCCACCGGACAGGAAAAACTTTTGTATATTCAACTTTGCTTCACACAATACGTGGTAGAGGTGATGATGTTATTCCTGTTACATCTACAGGTATTGCCGCAACTCTATTAATAGCGAGCAGAACAGCCCATTCTGTTTTTAAAATTCCAATTCATTTAAATGCAACATCTTCTTGCAAATTTGAAGCCTAATACAAAAGAAGCTGACATGTTACTGAAAACAAAATTAATTTTGTGGGATGAAGCACCCATGACACATGTCCATGCTTTCTTAGCTGTTGATAGACTTTTACAAGTCTCACAAAATGTAAAGAACCTTTTGGGGGCAAAGTCATTCTATTGGGTTGAGATTTTCGCCAAGTTCTTCCAGTAATTTTAAGAGGTTCAAGAACATTGACTGTTGTCAGCTCCTTAAAAAAACATGCTCTTTGGTTGAAATTTCATAATTTATATCTGACAAAAAATATGCGTGCCCTTGAATCTGAAAGGCATTTTGGTGCTTGGTTGTTGGACATTTTAGAGAGAAAAAGTGGCTCAACGATTCAGTTGCCTTTGCAATGCTACCCTTCAATACAAGATCCTAAACAGAAATTGTACAGTGACATAGATTTTACCAGTGTAACCTCACAGAAGTTTAAAGATCGAGCTGTTCTTACTGTTAATAATGAGCGATCCATGGAAATCAACAATAAAGTGTTGGAATTTATGCCGAGAAAAGAAACTGTTTATAAAGCAGTTGATATGATCATCAGTGAAGATCAATTGACATTTCCTGAAGAATTTTTAAATTCTTTGACACCAAATGGTTTGCCTCCATATGAATTAAAGTTGAAAATAGATTGCATTATAATGCTGCTGAGAAATTTATCTTCCTCTAAAGGATTATGCAATGGTACACGCCTAATTGTCGCAAAATTACAGCAAAACATTATTCAGGCAAAATCCATTGATGGTACAGAGACGTTTCTCATTCCTCGAATCCCTTGATTCCATCTCAGACTAGCATGCCTTTCAAATTTAAGCATATGAAATTTCCCATTCATTTTGCCCTTTCCATGACAATTAACAAGTCGCAAGGCCAAACTTCGGAAAAGATATGTTGGTACTCAATGAGCCGGTTTTTAGTCATGGACAACTCTATATTAGTTTGTCAAGAGTACGATCTTTTGAATCTGTTTCTGTGGTAGCTCCAAAATGTGAAATATTTAACTCTGTTTATGGGGAAGTTTCCTATGATTGATTGTCAAGTGTAATTCTTTTTGCTTCACCTTTTGATATTGTTTCAACATGGTATATTATTTTATATCTCAATGGATTGAATATGTATATACGTGCTTTCATACAATTTATTTTTTTGTCGGTCACAATCTTTTGACTCTGTTTCTGTGAAAGCTCCCAAATGTGAAATATTTAATTGTGTTTAGGAGGGGAAGTTTTCTGTAATTGATTGTCAAGTGCATTATTTTGCTCCACGTTTTTAATTTCTTTCAATGTTGTGTATTATTTTATATCTGAATGGATTGAACATACCTGCTTTCATACAATTTATTTTTTCGTAGAGCACTATCTTTTGAATCTGTTTCTGTGGTAGCTCCTAAATGTGAAATATTTATTTGTGTTTATGGGGAAGGTTCCTGATACTTTCACTATATTATAAAACGGCCATTTTCACGGCCAAAAATTTTATTCCTTCTTGATTAACGTGTGAAAGTATTAAAAGGAAATCATCGCTTCTTTGTAAGTATTATTTGAAGAAAAATATCATTTTGAGGCTAAAAAATTTATTCTGTGCTGATTTAAGTTAAAGCATCAGAAGCCAAATAAAAGTTGACTATATATATATATATATATATATATATATATATATATATATATATATATATGAATGAACGTTTTGAAGTAACGCGATGGCTATTTCGGGATGCTTCTGAACCGCGGTCACATGACGAGGACGGCACCTGGGCAGATACCCCCCTCTCCAAACTTCCACACCATATCAACGATAGGATTTTTGACTCTCGACGCCAGATGGCACAGGATCTTCAAACACTGTGGTTTTCAATGGAATCGAGTTTCGAATCTGGAATCATCCGTCTCCGAAGCCGAGCCCTTAACACCAGGCCACTGCTGACACTCTTTTTCAGAGGAAGTAACATGGATGGAAATAATTATTAAATTTTATTTTTAAAAAAATTAGATCCTGAAAAATCTTACATCCCATTTTTTATAACATATGAAATATGAGCACACTAATGTTACAAATATAGATTAATCTATCCGAAAAAGATAATTGAAAATCTGTTCATGTTTTTGTTCAAATTTTGATTTTTTATTATCAAGATATATTTATTGTTTACTTTATCTGTTGTTTTTTTAAAATTAAGTGTAATTATTTATACAATTAAATTTATCTTGACTTCTTTTCTGTTTGTAACGATGGAATTTTTTGTAATTTATTTTTCGCTCACTTTCTGGTGTACTTGAGAAAAAGTGGGAAATTATCGTTAAATTTACGCAGTTAGGCAAAAGACCGCTCTAGCGGAACCTTATGCAGACAATTATATATTTCATTGCAATTTGTAAGTAACTGGTAAGGCTGTATAAGAAACTAAAGAAAGCCCCATACGGCCTCAAAGCCACAGTTGCCCTATCCCTATGACAGAGTTCTGAAATTTTGTATACTTATGTGCCATCGATGACAATAGACTATTTTAATATTTTCAAAACTTAAATATAAGTTAATCGATTAATTTAATTGCATTTTAATACCATATGCGTGGCACCACGCGTTAAAAAATTCCAGAAAAATTGATTTCAAGATTGCATAATATTTATAATTAAGAATTGTGAAGTACAGACTAAAAAATAGAAAATAATTTTCAAAGTTTCACTTTTAAATGAATTCATAAAATTGCATTTAAAAGTTTCACTTTTAAATGAATTCATAAAATTGCATTTAAAAAACCGTTTTTAGTAAATGCTAGCCGCCTTCGGCAAACAAGCTTGTTCGCCGGGAATATAATTTCAAATGAATCTCTTATTCATAATTTTATATTTCTGGTTTCCTTTCAAAGTAATTTTTAACTTCAAATAGCGATAGACATTTAACCCGCGTTCTTTTCGTATCCGACATTACTTTCTTATTCCTTATAAACAAAACAGCTCTCTTAATCGTATTGCAAACTACATTACTGATGACCTGTAAAAAGTAATTATCTGCATTTTATGTCAACATTTTAGTCAGTCATTTTGTAAAATACGTTTAGAAAGTAATTACATTTGGATAATTTTTTCTGCATTACGCAAGAAGTGTACAAAAAAATTTGGGTGGAAATTAATCAATTGTAATGAATTTAAAATATCACCTTTATCTTTATCATTAAAAGGTTTTATATTTAATTCACAAAATCATTCCTATTGCTTCAACCGCTATTTTCCTATTGATTACGAGATGAGCTTTTTAAATTGTTTCCTTCTAACCGGAAATGACCAACGATGGCTGCCCTTTCATTGAGCGAATCTGACACATCACTAGTTCTCAACATCTAGCGAAATCGATAATATAGGTAATGAAGCCTTCCAGCAAATTGATAAATACACCTCCAATTTTAAAAGCAACAGACCACGAAAAATTCGTCTGAGATTTATCGTTATCTTATTTTAAAAATGATGTCCAGGTAGTATCATCATCCCCCCGCCGGCCCCGCGCCCCGTTTTTCTTTTATTAATAATTCTATAACTAAAACCAAGGGCAGTTCCTGTAAGCATATCACTTCACCCTGTATTGTTCATAACGCCATGCCCCAAGATTACATATTACGAGCCACCACCGCTTTTAATCATATCGTATATTTCTTTTATGGGAGTAATTTAAAGGTAGTTGAGTAATATTCCAATGTACTTCCAGCATACTCTGTTCAATGTGCCGAAAGTTTACATAGCTACTCCGGCACAGAGAGCCGCCTATACAACACGATTTGTGAGTGAGAGCCGAAGTGTGTTAGCGATACACAACCGCTTCGAGACTGTTGGGCCCCGAAAGCACATTTTCAAGCTCGGTTTACGTTCCGCCGGAATATATATCAAGAGGAGAATATCGAAAAGTTTCTTACCGGTGGACATTGTTGCTTGAGATTGATGATTGTTATTCCTGTTCCTTGACTAGAAGCTGACTAGAATGGTTGACTAAATGGCTTGATGCTAAACTCCAGACACCGAAAACACGTTTAAAGGAAAGTTACAGGCTCACGTAGGAATCCCACACGTACGTAAGCACAAATTTTCTTCGAATCGAAAGCTTCTAGAATCGAAAGCTTCTCTGGAATCTCTAATTTTTGGAGTTAAAGAGAAAATGAAATTTGAAAAGTAATATGTACGCACCAATCAAATCGCGTTGAAACAGCCTCGTATGTTAACCATTAATAAAATTAAATCAATATAATAAATCAACTGAATCCTAAAAAGTAATCAATATATAAATCAGAAGATAAGTTTATACAGAAATCATATGAAGTCTGTGTCAAATGTAAGTTAAAGAATAAAATTTAAAACAATATTAATGAACGAAATACAAAAAAATTTCAATATATAAAATAGATCAATCATAACGGTATGCTGAAAACTACATGATGTTACATTAAGGATTCAAATGTGTACAATATGCGTTATTTCAAAAACTAGAGCCAATTCGGAAAAAGTAAAATTAGTTCTGAAATCAGCAGCCTCAAGACACCATAGAACAGTTAAAATTTCCTTGTCAACTGAAAAAAATCACGTTTTATTCCGCAGTGTTATGAATATAAAGCGAAAGGGGCTTTTATTTCTAATACAGAGTAGTTGCGAAATAATCTTCAGATTTTGAAATGATATAAATTTTTAAAAATATGAATCAAATTCTTCTGTGCTAATTTGGGAAAGAAGAAGTAGATGTTATATTTTTATTTCCGAGTTTCATGTGAGCCACCAGATGAAGTGAAAACTCATTCTCACGTTAAACAATGAAAGGAGATCAGTTGTCTGTTTTCGGCGTCACATATCTCAAAATGGCGAATAACGAACAGGAAAAGTTTCGTGTTTTATAAATTACGATATCATATCGCTTGCTTCAGTGCAGTTAATAATCTGAAAAAATGGAACAATAAGCGGTCTATCAGAGCATTTTGTTGTGCTTTCCTTAATTCAAGGTCACTAGTTGCTTTTGTAAATGAGAGAACACTAGAAGGTCAAATGTTTGGCAGGAGTGGATAGATTTAAACTATTCGTGTGCAGCAAACAGATTTCCAAATTTTGCGTTCAGTCGGACACGAACGATCACCCAACGCCACGTAAATTCAGTCACTCACAACTACTCCACGCCACGCAAATTCGACCGTTCCATGCCCAAACCGGATATTAACTTGAAAAGCGGAAGGTTGGATATGCAACCCGTCTCAATTCCCATTTGGATTTTTACCCGTAATTTGGAAATGAGGAGGGAGTAAGTACAAGAGAGAAGAGGGGTGTATTTTACCAAAGAAAGCTGAGGAGGATCGGAGTGAAGGGCACTGGACGCGTTTGTGCGGTGTGGAGAGATCCTGAGTGACCAGCCTAAATGGATGGTTTTCACAATGGGATGGCGATGAGTGACCTCGAATGACAGTCTTAGTCGTGAACTAGAATGTCCACTATCAATGGTTAGGAAAATTTTGCATCTGAAACTGCACCTTATACAGTTTCTAGAACAAATGAAAACCTACTGATATTAGCTGTCTCGACGCAGAGGAGTAAAGAACGGAATTTCTTTTCCTCGGAGACGGAAAGACTCTTTTTGGAACTCCCTCCCGAAATTTTTTACGGTATTTAACGTAACATCTATTTTTTTATATTTCCTTGTAATCAGCTGTTCTCTTTAAAATGATCTTTAGAATTCTGGGTAGATTGATTAGAGACGTAGGTTCTCAGCATTAATATTATTTGGGGGAGGTGCCAGTTTAATTTTGTGTAGAAAAACCATTAGAGATACCAGCATCTATGCCTAATTTTTTTGTTCGGGACGATAATCTCAGATCAGACTTTTCTTCCTCTCTTTCTTTTTCTAATTTGTAACTTTTCTAAATTTTTTAATTATCCCCATAATTTAATATATCATCAACCAACGTACAATTATCATTATCACTTTCTTTATTCATTGTATCCTCCGCGTCCTTAGTAAAATTTAAAGTGCTGAAACTTTTATCCTCTCCGATTGAAGTAATATTTAAATTATTCATTATTACATTTTGGCCCACATCTCTTCATAAATATCAATATGTTACGTACATTGAACTAAAAGGGTCGTGTCACATGAATTTAGCCCCAATTCACTAAGGATGGCAGATGATAGGCATTGTAGGGCCACACACACAATGAACTATATCAATGTCTACAATTTAAGAGTCTATTTTAAAATCTTCGTTGTGTAGAGCTCCTAGGAACATATTGGTTCGATTCGCTCGAAATTGAAGAGCTATTGCACAAGGAAGGAGATGAAGAGGTGTGATTTCTAGACACCATAATGTCAAGTAATTTAACTTTGCAATCCCGCAAGATTGTGACCCTATTCAACGGACAGTATAAAATTGTGCATTTGTCTGCAAAATCTCTAATTAAAAATAGATAGAAATGGAAATAATCGTTCTTAAAATAAACATGAAAGTTACAGAAATAAGATTCCGTACAGAGGTACTAATTTATTCATAAGAAAACTAGTAGCAAAATGTGTAACAAGAAATTATAGTAACAGTATACACATATTCTTAATCAGTCAGTGAATTTCACTTAGTTTGACAACAGGCTTTCTTTTATTTAATCTGTCAACGTATTTTATTCACATGGATAACAGGATAATTTTTGCTTAAAATTATCTTCTTATATAAGATATAGCTACTAATATATTATATATTTAAAAATTACTTTGTTTGTTTCAATCACAAATAACAGCAACAAGTTTCATACTATAAAATGCTATTACAAACTAACTCTTCAAATTTGAAATCATCAGAAAATGCAAAAACTTAATCTTAATATCTTAACTTCTTTCAAATTCCCATGAGCATTTCTAATGTAACATTGAATTTCTATCAATCTACTCAAGCAAAAAATGAATTTTATAACTTTATGTTTATGTTTTATAACTTATTATTAATGTTTCACAATGAATCAAGTACAATCATAATCAAAAAGGTAATTATATCGATTCGAAAACCTTAATCGCTGTTCAGAATACAAAGATTATACAATAAATCTTTCAAAATGCAGTACGCCAAAACTTTCTACAGAATAATATATAACGTGTCAGATAGCTATCACTTGTGGAGCATTTTAATTTATTAATGCAACAAAAACTGAAGTTAATTTTAAAAACTTGTTTGTTAGAAATATTCAATTATTTTAAACATAGTCGATAATATTTTGTTTAACATTGAATATACAAGAGAGTTTTCTATTTGGGGTCGTTTACTTAGAGAACATCAGCGGCACTTATGCTAAGATATAAGAATTTTCATAACATAATTCTTTAATCTTGATGGCTTTCGGAGTACACGCCATGACGTGGGGACAATTGGATTTGTGAGTTCAAAATATAAATGTAAACATAGTTAAAATTGAACCGAAGTTAAATTCGTAAACACATTTTATAGTGTTAATTCCGCATTTAAGCAGTAGAATACTAATGAAATCCAGTAACAATTGTGATTTATTTTCGACAAGACGGAGGTTACGGCAAAAGCTTCCATGCCTCCCGAAGAGCGGCGCTGCGATCATCTATCAAACTCGAGTAAAACCAGTATCTCCTCGATTAGTTATGAGACTGAGTCTGACCTGATCCGGATATGTCGAATTAAATTATGGTCAAAAGATTCAGCTACAGTAAGGAGCACTACGCTGACAAATTTATTCTTCGCAGATTTACGTCCTGTAAATATTAATAAGGTTGTATAATATTATTTAGGAATGATCAAATTTCTATGAATAATCTAATGGTCTATTTCAGCTTAAATTTCATAATCCCAATTTTTTTATTGTTATTTAACTGGATTCGCATTTTTCAACAATTCATTTCTTTATATATATATATATATATTGTGTATATATTGTATATATATTGTATATATATATATATATATATATATATATATACAAGGTTAAATTCTTTCTAAATCTTTTGTATGTGAATAAAATTCTTTATTTAACTCAAATCTTCTTAGGTTTCAATGAAATGTCGTGATTTATTGTTTTGTATCAGTGTTGCCAAGTTCAGTAATTATTCTTGATATTAAATCAAAGAATATAACTGTAAAAATATGGGGATAGAAACATTCCCACATTCTCGAATACTGGCAACTGGTATCTTTTCTCTTTTACTGTACTGAATAGGAATAATTCAATACTGCATGCAATATTTAACATGCTATAAAAATGTAAGAAAATTAAAGGATATTCAACTACAAAGTCCAAAAAAAAACACTATTGATGCTTCTAAATGAAGCTTTTTTCTTGAAATAAATGTTCTAGACTTTCATGAAATAAATGTTCTATACTTTCATTTATAATCTCACATTAGAATTCATAGTAAATAAATATTCAAAGCCAAGCAGCTATAAATTTGAATCCTTATTTCACAACTATTGACATAGGACTTAGTGCTTCGGAATATAAGTCTTATTGACAAAAGAAGGAAAAAAAAACGTACATCGCGTTTCAAAAAATGAGTTTCAAACTTTTCCATTAGGTGGCGCAACTAAATGCTATCATAAATTTGTTTTAAGGAACATGTCGGGGAGAATAATTTCTTAAATAATCTTTTTTGCTTCTCAAATACATAGTGTTTGCCGCCGACTGTTAAAACGTTCCATACCCAATGGGTGTATGAGTGAGCGTGGGTAATAAATAAATATATATATAGTATTGTGTTTGCATATGCTGTCCTAAAACTATTGGCCAATAGGATGCATAAAATAATATGATGAATTCCACCACTCATCATCTAAATTGAAGATCACGATTCTACACTCATATGCGAGAAGTGTTTGACAGAGAATTTATACAATTTTTATACCTTGTATAACCATGTATGCAGTATTGATTGAATGCCGTATAACAAAAGAGTTTTGCCCTCACTCTGGCTATTTCACTCCAAATAGAATTATTTGTTCGTCTAAAATTTATGAATTTTGTTCTAAGATGGTTGTTGTTTAAATTAAATATTGATGTTACAGAAATTTCTCATCTATATAATGATCTCGGCTGAACATTTACTACCACTAAATTTGTCACACTTGGTATTCCAAGTATATATTGCTATTGCTAGAAGCAACGTTGTAGGTTAGTCTGTAGTATTTGTCAAGTGACATGTACCGAGGTCTGTGCTGGTACTAGAACATGGCCGCTTCGTGTGGCTATTGTATTATTCATAAACACAGATTTAAAACCATTTGACCGACAGTCATGTACCGAAGAGCGGGTGCTGCATGCTAACCTTTTGTAAAATACGACTTAGGTTGAGGAAATATCCTATTTTGCGCAAATTCCGAATCTCTATAGTAGGGTTTACACGCGAACAGTAGAAAACCGACAGTAGGCGACGCATGCGCAGAAGCATAAAAGTTTTAACCGGGCCACGGCAAGTCTCTGTCCGAACTTGACAGCGACATTTCATT
Organism: Araneus ventricosus; assembly: GCA_013235015.1. Taxonomy (NCBI): domain Eukaryota; kingdom Metazoa; phylum Arthropoda; class Arachnida; order Araneae; family Araneidae; genus Araneus; species Araneus ventricosus. Next base: position 32,790 of record BGPR01016129.1, read on the forward strand.
TTTCGGTCTTTTTCTCATTCTGCGCATGCGTTTGGCGTGAAAATGGAAATTTTTTTGGCGTTAAAAACTGAACTCTGTAATCACTCCCGCCATCTCTTTATATTCAATTGTCAACACTCGTAAAATTTTCGTTTCAGATTTTCTTTGTCAATACTTCGGTAAGACTTAAGTTTGATGTGCGGTTTCCCGCCAAGTTGGCAAAATCACGCCAACTATGAAATACTCGCCAAAAGTCCGCCATATTTTCATTAAAGGGTTGCAATAAAATAACTAACGTGCACCACATTTGGCGAGAAATCGCCAGAAAAAAATTCAACTTTGGCGAACGCACATTAAACTTAAGTCTAGCCAATACTTCTCCTAATTTAGGTATGATATGTTTCAACTCTTTTATTTAACAATACTTAAATGTCGAATGTTTTAGGCAACGAATATATACGTTATCTTAAATAAATAACTGTTTGTAATTGATGCAAATGCTTAATCAAATTGAGGTATGAAAAATGAAATTAAAGCTTTCTTAATTTTTTATATTATTTCCAATCTAAATTTTCAGGAAAATAAAACCATACCTCCTTTGTGTATTGTAACTTTGGCTGTTAGCGAACAATTTTGCCCTATTGTCACATTATAAAATTGATGAATATGTGTATGCAAAAGTATTCCTTTTTATATATTTAGTGTTAGTGATCATTTTGGTACTGTTAACACATAAAAGAATTAATAATTTAGTGACTTTCTTATTATTTCTACAATATGATGTATTTTATATTTATGTTCAGTTTGTCATATATCAATCATAGTGCATGCTTGTTACATTGGCTGCTGTTGCTAGTGTTATTTAGACACTGTTACCGCGTCAAAAAAATTAATGTTATTGCAGCTTTTTGAATGCTTCTATATTCTGACATTTTTATAGTGTGCTTTTAATTATTTTATTATGTTCTTGATAGCCAGCCATAGAATATGATCACACAGTACTTTTCTGACTTTGTATATCCAGGAATGAATTATTTTCTAGTGTTAGAAGTGCAATATATTGTATTTGCAATGTATATATTCAGAATTTTATGAGAAATTAAGTGAAAAGGAAGCTAAGCAGATAATAATTTTTATAATTTTAATTTTTACTAATTTGTTCATTTTTAGAATTCAAGGCTGTTTTGACTACAGTGAGTAATAGAGGAATTTTTTTTCAAATAATATTTTGTATATCTGGGAATGAATTATTTTCTAGTGTTAAGAAATGCAATATATTGTCATTGCATTGTATATATTCAGAATTTTATGTATGTGTTTTGTATATATCATGGAATAGAGTGGAATCACTAGAAAGAATGTTGGAGAAATTAAGTGAAAAGGAAGCTAAACTGATAATAATTTTCATTTTTAGTGTTATTCTAGCATGTATATTTTGTTTTGCTTAGTTGTTATAAAATTTTATCTTCATTGGAACAGTATATTCTTTACTCGGAAAGGCATCCAGAAAATTGTCTTTTGTATTTAATAAAGCTTTATTCTGTGGTGTGTTTCCAAGTTTATTGATCCCCACTTTTTAAAATATACTGTAGAGTTATTCATTATGAGGTTGTTAAAATGCATAGTAGTTATTTTTAGTAGGAAAAATTGTATTTCATATTATTCAATTATATGTTGAATGTTAATGTTATACTGTAGGTATTGAATGTTTCTGAAGTTTACTTTGCATGCTTCCTCTGTAGAGATAATGATTAATCAACTGTATGCATGTGTTATAGGTGCTTAATTTTTTTCATCTTCATAATTCAAGGTTGTTCTGGCTGCTGCAGTAAATAATAGAGGTATTTTTGAAATAATCTTTTCCAGGTATGAATTTTTCTGGTGTTAAGAAGTGTAATATATAGTGCCTGTTGAATTCGACTTCCTGATGTTTTCATTATATAAAAAACTGCCCTTTTCGGGGCCAAAAAATTTTATTCCTTCTTGATTAAGGTGAAATTATAATATTTATTTTTTTTATATAATCTGTATTAATAATATTAAATCTGATTTGTTTTCAGAATTAATTTTTAGATTCATTATATTTATTTCAATTTTGCAACTCTTATTTGTTTATTTATGTACTTACATAATTTTTGTAAGTTTTTTCCTTTGACATATATAGCAATCCCAAACAAAAGTAGGACTCTTGTAGCAGAATTTTTCTATTCCAATTTTTTAAATAAAGATGAAATTATTTGTGATTTTTGTCTGTTTTTCTTTAATAACCAAGTCGATTTTTACGGATGTTGGAAATCATAGTGAATTCCAATGAACTCTAAAACTTTTGATGCAATTATGTTGTTGGGTAAAGTGGTCATACATCAAATAAAATGCTAACTTTGTAATGAATATTAGTATGAATGTAATTTTTTTTATATTTTAGCTTTGAATAGTTAAGAACTAAGTTTAACATTCAAAATTATACTAATTGCAACACTTTAGTTGGAA
>BGPR01016130.1:0-35257 GCA_013235015.1 Araneus ventricosus
TCATTGTGGGATCTTTTTTTTTTTCCCTTCATTTTGTTAAAGTCTTGATTCCACGGGCAAGTCCGCGCGTGCACTTGCTAAGTACTTCAATTATTCACTTACATCCCTAGTTGGTATTATATGTGTATGAACCAAACAAAACAGTCTTCCTCCTGAAAAACTTTTGTTCTTGCATAATAATTTCAGGCTCTGCAATGATAAATTATATGTAACTTTATTAAATACAACCTATGCAATTTAAAATTAGGCAACAAGTTCAGGAGATTTTTTTAGTAATAAATTTACTGAAAGGTAATTTGAACATTCTTTGAAATGTATTTATAAGCACATTAAAAAAATTCCATTTTCCATAAATTTTCATAAAGAATTTCTTTGATATTTTAACTTTGACTTATATAAGTGACAAGCTGAGAATTTCATGGTTATTGAATTATAATAAAATTGTTAAACAACGAAAAATACTTCACAGAATGTTGTTTACCAAGAGGTTTTTGAATAAAGCAATATGTAAATAATATGAAATAAAAAAATATTTCCTGTCATAAACATATGTTTATTTTTTTGTTTTCAATCAATCTTAAACATTTATCTCAGATATATATCTATTTAAAGCTGGCCAGATTTGATGGAAGTCTCTAAGAAAAAGGCATTTGCCCATACCATGACGCAGTGTGAGTTATAGAATATTGTGCTGTTTGTATTTCAGACTTATTTATGAATAGAAATTTCTTCTAATGAAAAGTTAATTTTTAAGATGAATATAATTGTGAAGCAAAACAGTGTTGGTTTGAAATTTTTTGAATTTAAGATGGTTATGGCAGTTTTTTTGAAAATTATGTATTTTATGGAGGTAAAAAGGAAATTTTGAAAACTGATAAATTTTTTGAGTGAATTTCCTAATCAATAAAGTAATCATTATATGTAAAGCTTTCGAAATTGATATTAGCTATTTTCATTGAACTTATAAAAACTAGGTATGTGACGAATATTCAGGCTTTGGCCTATTCCGCCCTTTTGCCAAGTACTACACAGATATTCGGCCAAATAATTTCAAGATAATGATTTTTTTGAAAAAATTTACTTTTATAAACAATTTTTATATTTTAACAAATAATATTGCTCAGAATTAATTTTCAGTACATTTATTATGAAAAAAAATCTCCTCACATTTATTTAATTTTAAGCAAATTTGGTGTATTTAATAATGAAACATGTCATTTATCGTTGTAAAGCCCAAAATTATCATGCAGAAACAATAAATTTTCAGTATTTTCAAGGAAAAGTATGATCCGTTTCTTATATATTACCAGATTAAGAAAATAAATGATTGGGTGACTGGAAAAAAGATAACATTCCAGTGGAATAGAATCCTTTTTTCCAATCACCCATTCAAATGTTCACTACTTGCAAGGAGTGAACGCTATTTTCTTGCTTAATTTGCAAATATTGGACATTTTTTTTCCACCAATTATGTAGACACTCCATCAAAACACCAATTTACTTCTAATAATTTTAATTTATCCACTTAATTTTCTATTGCGTTTTTGCCGTTGCCATTTTCTGCACTGATGATTCTTTTATTTCTGTGAAGCAAAATGAAGTGGGTTTCTCATTTCATACGATGGGAATTAAAATAATTTAAAATATTATAAAAATGCATCAAGATGTTAATATTTTTTTAGAAATGTTCTAATAATACATAATCAATTTTACCAATCTTTATTTTTTTATTTAAAATTTGAGAAATACTTTATTTACAATTAAAATTGTAATGTTTTCAGGGATGAGATTCTTCCACTTTTTGGAGGATTTCCGCTTTTTTGTTATTTTGGAGAAATTTCTCTTGTCTTTTTCTTTTCAAATTTCTCCCCCGTTTTCCGATTGTTTCCCCTGAAATTTGCTTTTTCTTCCAGTCTGCTTTACACAAAGAAAAGAAACCTTCCTATCTTGCCGGAAGAAAGTTCTGGGAAAATATGCCCCGACCCGAGCTTGACTCCATCTGCTCAGAAAACCAGCATGATTCATCTTCTAGTGACGAAATAATATTAATCAGCAAACTCTACAAGGATGAACTTAACGATTCAGTGCCATTCAAAGTATAAAGTACCACCTTTTGCAGGAAACAAACTCGGGTATTATTTTTCAAAAAAATTAAAAGAGATTTTGAACTTGTTTATTAATTTTAATGTGAATGATTTAATAGCAATTTAATATTCTTTTTCTTATTTATATGTACTGAATTTTAAATAACTAAGTTATTAATTATTATAGTGTAATATTTCCATCATGCTGCATGCTCTGATGTTTTACCTCTTTCAAGTATAAATTATGGTACAATTTTTTTGCTCGTATGATTTCAGTCTTTTTCCTTTTCTGCCAATCTCATCCCTGTGTTTTTAAAAGTGAATATTCGGTATTCTGCCAAATCTCATCCCTAATAAAAACTAATCTTGATCCTTTGCAAGATTATTGTGGATGGTTTTTCCTTAGCTAATGAAATGTTACAATTACATTTGAAATAATGAGATATTTTTAAAAAATACAAACATGCAATTAGAATGGTATTATGCAAGAAAAACTTTCACAATAGCTTATTGCAGATTGAGAGGTATAATTTGATATTTGGAATGGTATGATTGACAGTACCATAAATTAAACTGTCTTTCTTTAGAAATGGTGATAAACTTAGCTATCTTTTCATTTATTCTGACTATATTTAAATTGTAACTGAGCAGGACCTGGATTCTTCTAGCATTTCATGGAGTTAATAAAGTGCGGGAACTTGCTGTTGTTCTTTGCAAATTTTTATGTATGGATTATCAACTTCAATATGAGCAATGCTGAAAAGGTATTTTTTCAAAAAAATGCCTTTTCATATCTGTTATCCCAAAATGCTAACAATCAATGTCAAAGTTCAAAAAATTCTCTGCATTTTAACAATATTAACGCCCGGTTGATCTCTTCTGTCCCCAGTGAACATAAGAAAACTAGTTGAAAAATGTACTCTAAAATATTTTTTTTTTCCTCTAGAGAATAAGTATCTTAATCTGAACAATTGATTTATAACAAGAAAAATTAAAGGAATCTTTTTTATAATGCTTAAGCAGCAAATTGCATGAACATACATGCAACTTTACGGAACCAGCCCCCCTGCATCAGTCTCTTTATTAATCAAGCAATTTTAATATATGCCTTGGGTAGCATTTACTTTTTTAACCTCGAAGTATAAGTTTAATTTTTTTATTTTTAGGCATTAACTTTTTTATTCTTGACGTCTAATCCTGATGGTGTTAGAATTACTAATTCAAATTTATTATCTACTGTTTTCTAAAACATTAGATATCTTGGAAAGGTAAATAAATTTAGAAGATATTTGTTCAATCTTTTATTAATATTAGGTATTAATCAGTATTTTTTTTTAATAATACATTCTTTTAAAGTGTACAGGTTTCTTGAATTATAATACAGTAATTTTTCAGATTTTTTTTTCTACATTTCATGTTTTTGAAAAATGTTATATAAACATTTCTAATTCTTCTAATAATAGTGATAAATATGTTTTTTGTATTATTTGTTCAGATAAGATATTTTTCTTAAAAATTGAAATTTATTATTACTTAAAATGTGATGAAATATGTAAATGATCATAAATTTAAAATTTTGACGGAAGTCTATCCCTGTGTGTGTGCGTGCGTGTTTGCCACACTCGCTCTATCCAATGTTGGTGTGTATGCATGAATAACAGGTGGTGGTGGCAGAACCTGGAAATCGGGGAAAAGTCAGGGGATTTTATTGATCTGGAAAAGTCAGGGAAATTCATAAAAATATCTAAAAATCAGGGGAAATTAATAGTTACTTGAGTTATCTATAAATTGGTATCTTATGTCTAGCATTATCTGTAATAATAAATGGAATTTAAAAAATTTATATTCATTTATAAAAGCGTTAGTTTTTGATTAGAGCAATTAATTTCTTATGATTTGTTAAAGAATAAAGATTTGAAGTAATATTTCGGCAGTTTCTCTTGTTTATATCTTTGCTAAAATGTATATTATTAGGTACGTATAATTATACTATTTTTATATTTATGCTGCAACATGTTATTCTGGTACTCATGAAAAGAGCACTAATTAGTTATTGAACTTTTTTAAAGTTTCGAGCAAAGATCATAATAACCTTTACTGTTAATGTAATTTAACTTGTGTTGCAAAGAGTAGTTTTAATGTTTCCTAGAATTCTTATGCAGTTTTGGAAGCAAAGTATTTTGTTAAAATTTCCATTATTTTTTACATATAAGAATTATAATATACTGTTTTAATAGATTTTTTTAGCATGTTCGTTCCATTTTTTACAAATTAAATTTCATAAATATTTTTTTTCATATTAAATAACTGGTAAAAGTGTTATTAATAATGTATATTATGCCAGGAAACTAATATAATTATTAGCCGTAAATCAGGAAAATGTTGCAAGTTTAGTCGGGGAAATTTTTTTTCACAATTTCTGTAGCCACCACTGACCACATAAATTTAGTGTGTGTAACCCCACCCCTCGTCCAATTGCAACACAAAAATGTTACTTTTTAAAAATGGCATTTTCCTAACCAAGTTAATTTAAGGCATAGTTTTCAATAAATTTTTATTAAATTATGTTTAAAACACCAAGATTAAGGTTACTGTAAAGTAAAATAAAATTAGAAAAAAAATATTTAAAAAATCGATTTTTACATAAATATTAAAGATTTTCAAAATATCAAAAAAATAACTGATTACTTTCTAATTAATTGCATTACCTCAAAAATAAATGAAAGGAAAAATCAAAAAATTTCAAAATGATGACGTCTTTGATTTCAAAATCTGGCTAACTGGGTTTTGGGAATACCTGTTGACTGGCCAGACAAAGCAATAAAAAGAAACAATGTCACGCATTCGGTTTAGCCATGGAAGTGAAATGTAACTGACCTATAAGTAGGACACTGGCCATTAACGGATTAAGCAGTTAACCTTTAAAAGGGGTTGTCTTCTGTTAAAATATCTTTAACTGCGGGTGTGGTTTATAAACCACATGCTGCGGATGTTTCTTATGTATATTATAAAAATATATTTTCTATATAAATAAAATAAAATGAATACTTTTTTCTTATCATTTATTTTACCACTAAATTATAAAAATATTTTTCCTATATAAATAAAATAAAATGAATACTTCTTTCTTGTCATTTATTTTACCGCTAAATTATAAAAATATTTTTTATAAAATTTTAATTCTTATCATTAATTACAAAAGGCATGCTTCATCATGCAGATATTTTCAATTCGCCCTTGTATCACAATAAATTCATGACAAATATATTTCTTTTTGCATCTAGAATAATTGGCTGTACTAAAAGTACCGTAGTTAAGCAGTTAACCCTTTGCTGCGCAAGGCATTAAATTTTCTGAAATGTAATGATAAAACATCATGAATTCATTTAGTTTACTGTCTAGACATGGAATCTACACAATTTTTTTAAAAAAATCTTGCTTCATTCCGAGGGGAGCGTTCCCTTTTGCGGTCACCCCCTCATATAAGAACCCCCTTAGATACAGCCACCTTGATCTACTCAAAAAAATATTGTTGAATCTTACAGAAAATCATAAATTTAAACTTCAAGAATATTGGAGGAAAATTTTTGAGTTAATTTGCTAAAATTGTAAACGTCCAGAACTTAAGAAAAATTCTTTTCTCCAAGTTAAGGAATTTTCCCAAACTGTATCTCTAATAATTCCTATTCCGAAACGAAATTTCATAAGTCTGCTGTATACATTCTGAAAGGAGTACTATTAGACCTATCCTAAACCTATTATTTTCCATTTATAATTGAATTTAACGGTTTAGAAGCGAGTGAAATTAGGTGTGCCATCAGCTGGCACATTGCACCGCAAAGAGTTAACTATGGAGTATACTTAGAGGATTTTTTTTTTAAAGGCAGATATTAGAAAGTTTTGTATGGTATTTTGTCATATCCATATGCTGTACAAGAAAACAAACTGTATAGAAATTTATTTGAAACTTGCATTTCTTTCTTACTAAAGGTGTTTTTTAACTGTATATTTTGAAGCAAGGCACCATCTAGAAGTCATTTCTCCAAGCAGGCCAGTTGCACCTTGTTTCTTTTTACTTTCTCGTATACAAAGATAAAGTATTGTAATCGTCTAAAAATTCGAACTCGAGATGTTGACGAATATCCACGTTTTAGACCTCCATGAGTCCGAAAAACACAATTTTGGAATTATGTCTGTCTGTGAACACGAAAACTCGAAAACTATTAGAGATACAGGGATGAAAATTGGTATGTGAACTTGACACATAATTTGTAGGTTTCTATCAAATTTTGGACAAAATCCGTCCACGGGAAGTCTGTATGTCCGATACCATGTGAGCGCTATAACTCAAAACCTTGAATAGCTAGGTGGATAAAATTTCATACACAGTTTTATCGTCATGAATGTAGGTTCGTATAAAATTTTGGGCTAAATCCGTCAAATTGTTGACTGTCTGTCAGTCCGTATAATTGACTTTTGAAGAGAATCCGTTATCTCCACATGCATGCATACTGGAAGAACGGAGAGGAATTTCATTACGGAGTAGCGAATTACGTCAGTTTGTCCTTGAGCCGGTAAGAGAGAAAATCGTTACGCATTTCTTTGAATTTCATTCTTTGTCTAGATATTTTTCAATCACTATAACGAAAAACCTTCTTGATAGTCATTGGATTCTGGGTAACAATAGGTTCAAATTTTTTTAGCCTTTTGGGGGAAGGGGAAACAGCACTTTTTGGGGGAAGTATATGAGAAAGTTTAGGGGAGAACACTCCCACTGGTTGAATAATTTACTCTCTTGTGTATAAAAAGTATCTGAATGCTGAATTGAAAGAAGATATGGTATGCATGATATTACACAAAACTCAGTAATTTTTAAACCTAAAACAGCATCCTATTGCTTTGCTAGCAGTGTGAGTGAGACCCCCTAGTACCTTCGCTAGTACATTCAAAGTAGACATGATAATAGTAAGTAGATAAAGCAAGACAAGAATAACAGAAATATGGTTGTGTCGGAGATGTTTAAAAACCAGCTGTCCTAAGGAAGGAAGCTGGCAATGGATCACTCCAACAAAATTTTCCAAGACAAAGCTATGTTGTATAACAGAAAAGTATCAATGTTGTTTGTTTTTTCTAATAATTAGAGGATGCAAACTGTATAGTTCATCAAAATATTGTAATTGTCAAAAAATTCAACCTCTGTATGTTTCTTTCAGGGTTGCGGCAATTTAAGTCGACTGATTTTTTTATAAAAAAAAATCGCTGATTTAAATCACTTTATTTTAAATATCAAGTTGATCTACTTTAATGAAATAAAATTGTTCATGTATCTTTAAATAGTGATCTTAAAATATTTTTAAATGTAAACTTATTGAATTGATGTAGCTAGAGTACTTTCCATATCTTTAGTTTTGAAAACACAACAAAATAAATTTTAAATAAATCTCTAATGAGCAACACAATAAAATGCAAAAAATGAAATGCTCCTTTTTACTTTCTCGTATACAAAGAGAAAGTATTGTAATCGTCAAAAAATTCGAACTCGAGATTTTGACGGATCTCCACGTTTTAGACCTCCATGAGTCCGAAAAACACAATTTTGGAATTATGTCTGTCTGTGAACACGATAACTCGAAAACTATTAGAGCTACGGGGATGAAATTTGGTATGTGGTCTTTGAACATAATTTGTAGGTTTCTATCAAATTTTGGACAAAATCCGTCCACGGGAAGTCTGTCTGTCTGTTCGCGGTCATGTGAACGCTATAACTCAAAAACTTGAATAGCTAAATGGATAAAATTTGGTACACAGTTTTATCGTTATGAATGTAGGTCCGTATGAAAGTTTGGGCCAAATCCGTCAAAAAGAGGCGTTCAAATTGCATATTCAATTTCTTTTAATCCGATTCTCGTGCGCATGCGTATTGGTAGCAATTTGTTATTGTTGTAAATTTTATTTACAACAATAAATAATGTTTTAAAACATCAATTGTTAACAATTTTTTATTGTTGTAAATCAAATCGATCTCATTATTTCAGCAATTCTTTTATTCACGCGCTTTTGCAATTGTTACGGTTGTGGTAGTATAAATTGTTTTCTTGTGAATTCAATTCCAAAGCAGAATTTTCGCTTTAGTATTCATTGCGTTGCCTATTTTATCGCGCCTGCTTCAAAGTAATTTTTTTTTAAAACCTGGCAACAGATATTTGATTTCAGGTTTGTTTGTTTTTTTGTTTTACTTTCTCGTATACGAAGTATACAAAGAGAAAGTATTGCAATCGTCAAAAAAATTCGAACTCGAGATTTTGATGATTCTCCACTTAGAAAGTTTAGGGGAGACCACTCCCGCTGGCTTATATAATAAAAAATAAATATTGTGAAAGGATCATGTTCACAAAGAAAGAACATAGTGAAATGCAGTGAGTTTCATTTTATTATAGGAGAAAACTAAATAGTGTTAGGGGCAACAAAGTTTTTACATTGCAATAATGTTCAAATGTAAGATAATTAAGTAATACATATGAATGTTCTAGAAGAAATACAAACATTTACATATTGCAATTTAAACTGTGCTCTATGCTTATAAAAGGCAATGTTTGTGTGTGTGCACGCGATATCCAGACGAATCTATCGCACTTTCAATCATAAAATTTGGTGAGTCGACGCACCTCGAAGCCTGAATTTAAAAATTTAATCTAGAAAATTTATTTAACGTTTTGTGTTGTTTGGGGTGATTTTTCGCTCTAATTTCTCAATAGCATGTTTTTGGATAAGTGTACAATAAAAATAGATACACTGTCGGAAAGAGAAAACAATTTCCATTCTAATGAAGTTTCTTTCGCATGTCTAACGTAATTTGCTGAATTTTGAGAAATTGTTGAAAAATAGTCACTTTGATGTGTTTTTTCCATTCGGATTTCTTAACATTCTCGCTTAAATAAATATTGAACTTTATTTATTATAATTAACAAGCGCATAGAATGGTTGATTTGTAAGTTATATTTAGAAAACACATTTTTGAGTCCAGGTTAGAAAAAGTTACTTCAGAAAATTTCAGTGACTCATCACCTAGTTGCTGGTTTCTTTTTTTTATGCTTAGTAAGAAGTAGTCTATTCTCAAGGTCAAGGTGAAAGAAACTCTAGTCCAAATACTTGAAAGAGGAAGAGTAGGGAGACTGGGGATGTTAAGACCATAGAGGAGATTTGACCCACCCCTTTAACTTTTATAAAAAAAACTAATTTCAAAGATTAAATACCGGATGGCAGCTCAATAATCATCAACTGCATATCATACTAAAGTTTTAAGACATTTCCTCAGGGATGAGATTCTTCCGCTTTTTCGCGAATTTCCGCTTTTTTTGTTATTTTGAAGAAATTCCGTTTTTTTTTTTTTTTTGTTCTTTTGAAGAAATTCCGCTTTTTTGTCTTTTTTCTCTCAAAATAACCTCAAAAATTTGTTTTTTCTTCCGAAAATTCCGCTTTCACACAAAGAAAAGAAACCTTCCAATCTTCCGTTTTCTAAAAAAAATTCTGGGAAAATATGCTCGACCGTGCGGCTTAACTCCACCGGCTAGGAAACTAGCTGATTCATTTTCTACTGACGAATCAACATTATATCGGCAAGCTCTACAAGGATGAACATTTCAACATTCAGTGCCATTCAAAGTATTAAATACCACCTTTTTGCAGAAACAAAACCTCTGTGGCATATTTTGCAAAAAAAAAAAAAAAAAGATTTTTTGCATGAACATGTTGAAAAAAAATTAGTTGAAAACTTAAGGTCATCTTGTAGGGTGTACCAAGATAAAGAAATAAAAAAAAGGAACGAAAACAAATAAATAAACTACATAAAAAAAAAACTCCTGTCAAAAGAGGCAGCTTAAAAAGCTGTGTGCAAATGCAGCAAAAAAGCAGAGAATAAGACATTTAAAAATATCTTCTCAAAATAAAACATGATTTACCTAGGCATTCTGGAGATAATGTAGTCCCGAAAACTATGCCAGTAATTAAACAGAGAGATACTAATGAAGACTGTGCAAAAACTTTAGCCTTTGTTGAAAATAAACTTGCAGAGGATGCAAACACATCTTTTATTGAAGAAAAATCTGTCAAAGATAGGAGGCCTCCAAAACAAAGGGTGAAGCGTGTTAATGGCGATCTGTTACCAACAAAAGACACACAATTAAAAAACGGAAGAAAACCACTTCTTTAACAATTAAGGAAATGTTTCAAATAGCAATAATGCTAAATGAATCTGTCATTGTAACCAGGGTTCGTACGCGTCCTTAAAAGTCCTTTCTTTTACATTTAGTCCTTAAAAGTCCTTACAAATCCTTATTTTTATGCCCCATTTTTAAAAAGTCCTTGAAAGTCCTTACTTTTTACTCTGTCATTATTAAAAAATTTAAAATTTCACCGATTATCGTTTTTCTAATTCCTCCTTCTCGGCGGCTCTAATCTCGGTCGACGTGACTCTCGCGGGGTGGGGGGACGACACTGCTCGCGTTCCACGAATAAATATCCATCACATACACTTTGGGAAATAAGGGAGGAGTTACAGATGGCCTTTATTGGTCCATGGTTCCATAGGAATGATTGTCAAAAGTGCTGTTACCATTTTTAGAACAGTATCAAAGTGATAAACCTTTACTTCCATTTTTTGCCAGTGATGTTTTAAAACTTGTTAATGATTGCATTCAATATTTCAAAATTTTGAAACCAGAGAATGAAAGAATTGAGAAACCTGAGACTTTATGCAAATTCAACTTCAGTGACCCAAACTTGTATAATGATAAAAGTTAAGCGTATTTAGGATTTGCTGCAGAGCAACTAATAAAAGAAAAGATAAAAAATAAGGAATTAGCAGACAAGGATGTTTTCACACTCAGACAGGATAGTCGGAAAAACATCATAACAATGATAAACCGTTTCGTGCAGAAATGTTCTGTGAATTAAGACCTGCGATTTGCATTGATCCACGAGCAATGGCTGGATATCCCGAAAAAGCACAGGAAAAAATGAAAAAGGTATTGATTGTGTTGTCGCAAAATAAACGTATTTTGGAAAAAGATTGCGACGAAATTTTGTTACTCTATGCAGATTTTCTGTTAAATATTGTAAAGCCAAATTCATTTGAATTTACTTCATTCATTCCAAAGAGTGATTCCCTTGATAATTTTTTACAAATTTATTTTAACAATAATCATTATGAAAAAATTTGGAAGATTATCAAAATGGTATTAAAACTGTAACATGGACAATGAGGTTTTTCGGTGAACAAGGCCCTGGAAATAGAAAATTTGAAAGATGCTTCATATGTTTCCCAACGTGTAAATCATGAATTTATTACGCTGTCTGGACTATTTATGACTTAAAAATTACTAAAGAAATGAGGACGGCTGCCACCTCAGCTAGAGCAAAATACATGCAGTATTTAGAAAGTGAAAAGTCCAAAGAAAAGACTGAAACAAAACAACTGAAACGAAAAGCTTTAGAGGAGGAAAATAGATTTTTTAAAACAAAAGAAAATGTTCCTCCAAACGGGCATACGCCAAACAAATGAGAAAGCAAATGATTTAGCTAAGGAGGCTGAAAAGTCAAAGGACATAAATTTATTTATTCAATCGCATGAACTAAGAAAAACAATTTCTGAAAAAGAAATTAAAATATATACCTTGGATGTAAAATTGAATGAAAAAGTTTGGAATTAAAAGATATTTAATTTGATTACCAGTTTCATGGGGTTTTTTTTTCATCAATTTATTAACTCATATTTTTAGGAGTTTTGTTGTGTTAAATTTTTAATGTATCTTCTATGTAATTTATCATCTAATAGGTTGAATTTGCAAAAATGAGACATTTTATTTAAAAATGCGTGCGACAATTCATTAAGTCTATTCAATTTAGAGGTCCTTATTTTTTTAGTCCTTAAAAGTCCTTGATAGTCCTTGATTTTGTTTTAAGGAAATGTGTACGAACCCTGGTAACTGTACAATATCTCGACCCCCTCTTGCTTTATAAGGTGCAAAATCATTGTGATGTTACTTTTGCAAAAATTTATAAAAAATAAAAGAAATAAATCAGAAATCAGTATGTGATACATTATTATAATTTATAAAGAGCTAATACACTTTACACAATTGCATGAAGCAAAAGAAATTATTTGTCCTTATTTTTATTTATTTTTTGAGCTAACTTTTATCAAAAGGCTATTAAATATAATTCTCCTCAGACTTTTGTTGGGTGAATGTTACATCTCAGTGATGTACAGGTGGTAAATGTTTTAATGTCTAATTTTGTATTTTCTGATGCCCCTGATGATGTGTTAAACTTGTTTGTTAACTTTTAATGTGAATGATTTAATAATAATTTAATATTCTTTTTCTTATTTATACATACTGAATTATAAATAATTAAGTTATTAATTATTATAGTGTAATATTTTCATCATATTGCGTGTTCTGATGTTTTACTTCTTAAAACATCTTCCACATATAAATTATGGTACAAATGTTTTGCTCGCATATGATTTCAGTCTTTTTGCTTTTTTGCCAATCTCATCCCTGTTTCCTGAAAAAACTGAGAAGCTATTTCCTGTTTCATATTTCTTGCTTAGAAAAGTAATTTTTTTTTTACTTTCTCGTATATAAAGAGAAAATATTGTAATCGTCAAAAAATTCGAACTCGAGATTTTGACGGATCTTCACGTTTTAGACCTCCCTGAGTCCGAAAAACACAATTTTGGAATTATGTCTGTGCGTGTGTGTCTGTCTGTGAACACGATAACTCGAAAACTATAAGAGCTACGGGGATGAAATTTGGTATGTGGTCTTTGAACATAATTTGTAGGTTTCTATCAAATTTTGGGCCAAATCTGTCAAAGGGTTGACTGTCTGTCGGCCTATATAATTTACCATTGAAACCAATCCACTGTCTCCACGCGCATGCGCACGGAAGCAATCTTCTGTGCTCGCGAAAGGAGCGATTACGTCAGTTTGTCTTTGAGACGGCAAGAGTGAAACCTAGTAGTGTGCAATAGATATGTTTTAATCGGTGCGCATCTCTTTGAAATTCTTTACCTAGATATTTTTAAATCACTATAATGAAACACCTTTCTGATAGTCATTGGATTCTGGATAACAGTAGGTTCGAATTTTTTTAGCCACGCGGGGGAAGGAGAAATGGCACCTTTTGGGGGAAGTATACGAGAAAGTTTAGGGGAGAACACTCCCGCTGGTGTTATTTGTAAGAACCTGTGCTAATTATATGTTAACTTTATAAAAATATTTTGGTTTATAAAGCTACCTTAAATAATGCTCTGAAAGACTATCCACTTAAATAGAAATAATAATGGTTATTAACATGTGCTTTTTTGTGTTTTTAATAAAACGGCTACTAGGGGATGTTTGACCCGCAGGCCAAACCTCGCCATTTTGTAATTTTAAATGGCTAACATTTTTAATTTAAAGTTAAATCTTAAATATTTCTAACTTAATTTAAAATTAATTTAATTAATAATTTTTATGTTTGCAAGATTTATATCTCAGCTGGAAAATTCTGTGCCTAGCTCAAAGCATATCAAATTTTCATCAAAGCAATATTCTACCATTCATATATGCTACTGTTTATTCTATTATATCTTGGATATTATTGGCAAATAAGTATTAGAATCTGTAACAATGAAAAGAAAAATTGCTACTTTAGCATTTACTGAATTTCTAAATATCTCTTCATCCATGGGCCTCATTAACACTTCAGTAGGTTTAATGAAAAAAATAATGAAGACAATAAGCATTGTCCTTTGTTTATTTTTATGCCATTTTTTCTATAAGTCGGAATAAAATTAAAAACCAGCGGGAGTGTTCTCCCCTAAACTTTCTCGTATGCTTCCCCAAAAAGGTGCCGTTTCCCCTTCCCCCGCGAGGCTAAAAAAATTCGAACCTATTGTTATCCAGAATCCAATGACTATCAGAAGGTTTTTCATTACAGAAATTGAAAAATATCTAGGCAAAAAATTAAATTCAAAGGGATGCGTAACGATTTTTCTTCTCTTACCGGCTCAAGGACAAACTGACGTAATTCGCTGCTCCGTAATGAAATTCCTCTCCGCTCTTCCGGTACGCATCATGTCGAGATCACGGATTCTCTTCAAAAGTAAATTATACGGACCGACAGACAGGCAACCCTTTGACGGATTTGGCCCAAAATTTTATACGGACCTAAATTCATGACGATAAAATTGTGTATAAAATTTTATCCATCTGGCTTTTCAAGTTTTTGAGTTATAGCGTTCGCATGACCTCGAACATGCAGACAGACAGACTTCCCGTTGACGGATTTTGTCTAAAATTTGATAGAAACCTACAAATTATGTGACAAGACCACATACCAAATTTCATCCCCGTAGCTCTAATAGTTTTCGAGTTATCGTGTTCACACACAGACAGACACAATTCCAAAATTGTGTCTTTCGGACTCCGGGAGGTCTAAAACGTGGAGATTCGTCAAAATCTCGAGTTCGAATTTTTTGACGATTACAATACTCTCTCTTTGTATACTTCGTATACGAGAAAGTAAAAAAGGTATTCCCAACATTAATTAAAGCTGCTGTATTCTGTCCATCATTTAAAAAGATAAAAATCTTAAATCGTTGGTTGAGGATTAAATTGATTAAAAAAACTTTAGGAAGAGGTGTTTGGATAAATATAAAGGCTTTGAAGATAGAAATATATAATTTGAAGCTAATCATGTCTCCTGGCAAGTATTCCCTGTTATAGGAGAAATTGAGGAATATTTACAGCTTGCTTCTGAGTTACATTATGGATTAACTCCAAAGACAGTCAACAAACAAATCTGCTGGCTATGACTGGTTGAAAGAATTTATACACAGACATAAAGAATTATTTTTGTGAAGCCCTGAAGTCTGGGTAGAGCAATGGGATTTAATTAAAACAAATGTAGTAAAACTGAACGAGTCACTTTGGAAATTAAATTTGACTTTTGGTGATTATAAAAACTTTCACAGAATGCAGTTTATATGCTGTTGACGAAATAAACTAATTCTGAATTGTATGCTATAAAGTTCAATAGTTAATTAAATAGTTAATATGTCATTATTAATTTTTAAACATTGTTTTATTTTGTTTTTAATAAGTGGGTCAAACCTCCCTGAAGTGGGGATGTTTGACCCGGTTTTTACTATTTTGGAAAATCTTTATAAAAAAAGTTATTTTAAATATTTTATAAATTATAATAGTGTAGAAATATGCCCCATAATATGAGTTATAAAATGTGCTATTTAGTTCTTGGAAGATGGCAACATTCCTAAGATATCCGTAGTCTATTGTCCAATAAAGGGTAGAGAAGGATAATTCTTATTTTTGAAAAGGGGGGAACAGGATTTTGAGTCCTTTGTACAGTTCATGTAAAAGAGAGCCTGCCTCTCACTTGTGCAAAATTTGCTTGACCAGAAAAGCCATATTTAAAAATTTTATATATTCTAACATACTATATCTATAGTCAAGAAATGTATTTTTTATTATATTGTTCGTTTCTTCCTTAATAAAATTGTCTTATATTTCAAAAGTATATTATTCTTTATATTTAGTTCAGAAATATTTTTTAAATAGTTGTTACATGTTTGAATTAATTTTTTATTTATTCAATTCCTACTATTAGTTCACACTCTCCCTATTTCTTGTTCAAATTTTGCAATCGATTTTAAACTAACTTACCGATGAGCTGGTGACTTGAATCTTTAAACATAGTTCAGAACTAGATGACAATGCAATATTAATTCGCTTTCTTGTCTGTCATTTCATATTTTGCATGACGCATGCACAGTACGTTTTTCATTATATCTCGAAAACTATTCACATTACA
The DNA here is from genome assembly GCA_013235015.1 of Araneus ventricosus. NCBI lineage: Eukaryota > Metazoa > Arthropoda > Arachnida > Araneae > Araneidae > Araneus > Araneus ventricosus. Next base: position 15,963 of record BGPR01016130.1, read on the forward strand.
GACTTGGTTCTTGGGTATATGGATGGCCCATGGGATCATCAAAGCACCCCCATATTATAGCCATATCTTCGCGCATGCGCAGTATGTTTTTCATTATATCTCGAAAACTATTAATTATTAAAGTAGGAATTGACTTCAAAAATTTTTTTATATTGCTTGTTTTTAAAGAAAGTACAGCTTAATGACTAGTATGTTGTTTATATGTATATAATTTTATGACTGTGGGCCTCATTGTCTAACATACAAATGTTACATATATATATAGTTTTAAAAAAATCATTAAAATAAAAATCAACAATCCTGTGCTTTGTATGTGAGAAAACAAAATTAGTAGTTGTGTAGAGATTGGACCAGCATCTCGTGTTCCTCTCATAATAACAAAAGGGGGAAATGTCTTCCACCTCTTTGATATATTTGTGCAGCTGTTCTAAGTGTTATGAAGTAGTGAAAAGAAAGTATAACATTAGCAACTCGGGAAGGAAGGGTACATGACTCTTCTCCTAAAGCAACTGCTTCTTTTGACAGAAAGATGCTTCTTTGGAAGTGATTCCAGCAATAGAAGAAAATCAAATCTGCAAGATAGCACTACCTTAGAAAGAATGATTTTGGCAAAATAAATATTTAGAGCATTTTATTGTAGTTATTATTCTGTAGTTTTTAAATAATAATCTGTTCTACAAATTCTAAAAGCCGACTTTGGTGTCATCCATATGTAAATCCCTGCGTTGTAACAAATCTTCATGGTGGAAATGCAGTTCGCTAGGCTCCACCTTTGGTGTTTACAACTGACAGTAGGTTTTCACAGCCAAATTATGGTTACGGGATGTGATTAAAAAAAATTTTTTTTCCTTTAATTCCATTAAGTTTTCAAAATATCTGTTGGGAGATTTTTACGAACTAGCTAATCCCGCAGAGATCATCTGTGCCACAGTGTCTGTTGGAAAATAAGTCAGTGCATTCAATACAAATTGTTTCCCTTTCGTACATTCTGAGTCCAACGTTGTAATATATTGTAACAAAATTTCTTTGTATGTGTATGTGAATGCAATCCAATAAGCAGGATTTAAAAAATGAAGCTCTTTATTTTACAAATATTCCCAAGCAAGGAAACGTAGCACAAGTATTAACACAGCACTAGTAAAGATTCACAACAGAGACTACCAATAAATCTCAGCACAACGCTCAAAGGTTTCTTGTTAACTCACCAACTTGCTTGCAGGTCAAATTCCAACTGACTCTTCATGGCTTGAGAGCTTGCCTTTATACTTTCCAACAGGAAGTGACTTCATTATGTAGGAAGTGACATAATCTCTAGAAAGTTCATGAAACCAGTAGAAATAGGTGGAAAGTTTGAGGTCCTTCTAGAAAATTCCCTTTGTCGCCAAATTTATCGCCAAGTCTAGCATATCAGGGAAACGACTTTATAGCTTTGTAACAATATGCAGAGTACGGTTGTCAAACACGAACATATACTTGAACCCCAGGTGTTTTGTATTTCTATTGGGAATAATATATAGTAATTTAATATTTCTAGTGAAATAATTGAGAGATGGCTCGTTATCTCTTTGGCACTTGTAAGTTTTTCTTTCGAAGTCGAAGTCACTGTTCACAATCCTTTTTAATTTGTGTAATTAATGCATTTGTTTGAAAGCTCAATGTTTCCTTTCACTGAACTTTGCTACTTCCTATAACTGTCTGTGCATCAGAATTTAAAAAATATACTAGCTGCATGGCCCGGCGTTGCACGGGCAATCTTGAATAATGGGATATTCCCGAGCGGAGAGAAGTGAGATCACGTGAGGCCTTGGGATCCATATTTTCATATGCCCGGCTCCATTTTTTTTTCAACAAATATTGTCACTTACTTTCGCCAACAAATATAAATATTCTTTCAAATCTAGTCTTTTTATTACTAATTTTCATATGCCCGCCTCCGGTTTATTTTTTTACACATATTGTCGCTAACGTAAACGTTACATTCCCCCCAAAACTTAAAAAATCCTTTGAATCCTATATTGTTTAATTAAAATTTTTAAATCCAACCTTTTAATTAGCTTATAGTTAATAACCCAGCATTTCTCAGAATCCACATTTTTTCATATGCCCCCCTCTGTTTTTCCCCTACAAATATTGTCACTAAGCTTCCCCAACAAACGTAAATCTGTTTTGAATCCTCTCTTGTTGGATTAAAACTTTCAGTTCAAGCCTTTTTACTACCTTAAAGCAGTTTGGTTTGAATGAAAATGCGAGAATTCTTTTGCTTATAAATTAAAACAGATTAGCATGATATTTGTTTTGCAAAAGAAAAAATAAAACGAATAATAATGAAAAAAAACCGGATAAAAATGAATAAATATTTTCCCCCAACAAACGTAATGCTGCGAAACACCGTACGACAAAAAAGAAAGAAAAATGCAGGAAAACGATTTTTTTTTCAGTTGTTAATAAATTCAAACACAGAAGATCGCTCAAAAGGAAATACCAACTTCCGTTAAATAAATAAAAAAAAAATGCAGCACCGGATGCGAAAACTAATAATAGGGGTAAAAAGAATCCGCTGTGAATGAATTCACCATTCTGCCAATAGATGGCAGCACGGCAATTCATTCATTTTCACGTTTTTAATTAATATCTTTTTAACTAATTGTAATTTCGGATTTTAAATGGCCGAAATGGATTCCTTGGATTATTCCCCATCTTTTGGTACTTTCTGCGTGCTTCTCCGTTCAGCGGTTCGTGAGGAGATAGCCGGACATACATACATACATACATACGTTTGTTTACCTTCGAATTTTAATAGGATAGATATATGTATGTTGTAGGTGATTTGAGATAATCTGGCTTATTGCTAAGAGTGTGGTCATTTTGCAATCCACCTGGCAAATTGGAAAATTATTGAAAACTTTCTAATTAGCCTGCTGATTTTTAGGCTTATTGTAATGAACCTATATACTTTTAGGCTAGTTAGAAAATTTGCAATAATTTGCTCGAACAGCATGGTTTCCTCCAGGATTATTGCAATAAGCCTTGCCCGCATATTGAAACCAACTGCATCGCAGAGTTATCAAAACCACGTTGAAACGAGCCAGTACGGCGGCATAGATGGCGCTTCTACTTCCTTCTGAATAGCAGATGAATTGTCTCATTAGTGTCAGGTTTTATTTGGAAGACAAATCGATCTTTGCCATTGGCAAAAGTGAAATTAACACTTTTTATGCTTCCACGTAGTTTAGCATTTTAAATATATAGATGCGAGAAGGAATAAATACATATTTGAAATAGTTCCTGGGGTACTGCAGCTCGTACTGTATATATGGCTGTTCACTAAGTTGGCATGTATTATGTAATTGGCTGTGTCTATAAAATAGATTTGGAATAATTTGTATTTAGATATTATTAATGCGACTTAACTTCTTGTTTGTGAAAAAACAACATAAAATTTCACTAACCTTTTTTTAAATTAGCTAGTGTTTAATGTTTTTCAATAAGCTCATGTTTTATGAAAGTTTTATAACAAAATAAGATTCCAATTTTTTAATTTTTTTTGAAAGAATTTAGAAGGTTTCGAAAAGAAAAATAGATGATGTACAAAATAAAAATCACACCCTCTCCCCCTTCATTTTGATGTGTTGAATGTGTTAAGTTTTTATAAAGTGGTTAGGGTTATGAAATTGAACATTATAAATGTTTCTTTTATCAGATGTGATTATAGCAAGCTCCTAATAAAGTATATATTTGTAATCTTTTCCTTTTCTCTGTTTATTTATTTACAAATTGTGTTCTTTTTAGGCTCAGAAAATGTGGCAGGTCGTGTCCTGGTCATGTGAAACTCGAGAGATTGACTGAGAAGGAAATAGCAAAGTACCTATCTGCAGGAGGTGCTCATACCAACCAAGATTACCTAGATAATCGGCAGCAATATATTCTCACAAAACACAGTTTGCGTGATGTGCCACGTCCTTGTGCTGAAATGTTTGATACTTATAAAAAAGAAAGACAGAGGTTTCTCAACAGGAGATCCCGCCAGTCTTCATCAGAAATGACAGATTTCAGTGCCTTTTCTGGTGACGATTTCAGCGAAGCCTCTGAAGAGGAGTACCACAGTAGAAATTCACGAGCTCATAAGAGGAAGAGGTTAGCTTACGAGGACGATCTGGAATGGAGTCCCAACTCGGATGGTAAATTCATCCCATCTGAAAAACGTGCTGCTTCGAGGCCTCGAAAAATAGGTTTGAGAGTTAATACGAGGAGGAAAAGGATTGAAAGCAACTCCAGCAGCTCTAGTGACGATGACTCTTTCTATTATCGAGCTGAATATCAGGCTAAAGATAAGTCAGATACTGAGAAGTCGCTAACTCACAATGGACATATCTCTGTGAGTAAAGCTGTTGCTCCAGTTTCATTCTCAAAAAACAAAGAATCGGTTGCATCCAACGCCAAAAAAGAAGTTTCCAATAGCCCAAGGGACTCTTCCCCTTTAATAGATAATGATTTGCTTTCGAAAATTATCCATGAAATGTCAGATTACAGCATGAAAAATAGCAAGCCAGCCAATGAATCCAACGAAAACGAAGGAACGGACAAATCCAGTGTTGATAATTCTAATGCAGAAGTTAGCCATTATCCACCAGTGAAAAAGAGGCGGTCGCATGCATTTAAAATTACTGACGAGGGTGTAACCCCAAGGCTCACCTCTGTACAGCAAATTTTAAGAAAAATGGTTAACCACGTATGCACACATGAGAGGAGAAGGTTACTTTCTGCTTCTGGGGGAAGCAGAAGAAAAATATGTAAATGGTGTGATGGACGCATTTCGCTCATCGCCAGTAGTAATAATGATGTCGACAATGACCTGTGTACAAAGTGTAGAAGCGTGAGCAAAGACAGTAAAATATCTAATAAGAGTCCGAATAAGTCGAAAGCTCTGATTGGTGGGACTAGTACTAAACCTAAGGTTGGAAGTAAAATAAAAAGTAAACTGTATAAAAATTTACCGAAGTATGACCAACAACGACTGGCATACAGAGTCCAAGCAGACAAATCATCCGTTAGTAAAGGTTACAACCACTGCAAGAGCTTCGTCACTCCGAAAGACTTGGATTTGACCGGAGTAGCCGAGAAACCTCTAGTGATAAAGAGCCCTGAAAAAGTGAAATTAAAAAAGAAAAAAGACTCGTTAAGAAAGGAATCAAAGGATTCAGTAGACCCAACTCTCAATTCCAAAGTAAACAAAAAGAAGAAGAAGAAGATCCTCTCCGAGTCGGAGAAAAATATTAATCATTTGAAGTCGAAAGTAAAAAACTCGGTCTCTTCGACAATGAATAAAACAGTGGGTGAGAAAAAGCCAAAGCAGGTATCAGTGACAAATGTTGACAAGGGTTTGTTTTTAATGACTTTTCCGGAACCTCATCAAGAGCTTGAAATTCCTCCGAATGAGATTAATGCTGTTTCTGAGAGTGAGAAAAATGTTGAAAATCCTGCTTCTGACTCAACCACTCAAAATCAGTCAGATTTGTCACTAAATATACCAAAACAGTCTGTGACTAATAATGTTCAGTATGGTAATTATCTGTTACCTCCAGTTCCTACAGTAGTCGTTGCTAATTATGCTGCTACTGATGCCAAAAGTGGTGACTATTATTTATCTAGTGTTTACTACCAAAATGAAATGACTCGATCTAAAAATACTCCTCTGAAAACTGATGTCATGACTGTCACAACTGCAGGAGGTCTTCCAAGTATGCCGTCACTTGATCAATTGTCTACCGTCTCTCCATCTCCCACATTTAGTTTTCCACCATGCCATCTTAATGCATTGCCTGTTACAGATTTTAGCTTGCCTCCTAACATAAATACTTCAAATTCAGTTTTGCTTCAGCCACATATGATTACACCTACAAACATATCCATTCCTAGTTACTCACTTCAGGCTAATGCAAATGTTTTCGATAATGTATCCGAAATTGCACCTGCTTCATATCAAGCCTCTATAGAATCGGACATTTCGTCTCTGCTCAACAACTCTGAATTACAAATTCAGAGTTTGCAGCCTAAAGATTCGGATAGTGCTTTTAATTTGTTTGAAAACCAAGAACTGAACTTGGCTGATTCGTTTGAGGACAGTTCTAACATGACTGAAAATTGCAGTGAGGATCTTGGTTTAATTATCAAAAATTCTGTAAATGAAAATCTTAGCACTGCAAGTTTTGATAATGATTCCTGTAATTCAGAAATGCCTGCAAAACACTCCGATGGCAATGACAGTCTCGATACGGATACCAGCAAAGTGCCTGAGCAGAATACGGATTTGAATCAAAATTCATCTGTTGCCGGAAATAGTTTTGAAGAAAGCTTTTTTCATCAATCGGAAACTCAAAATCTTTCTTCAGAGGCCTTGTTAGAATACTGCTCTGCTGAGCTAGATGCCTTATGTATTTTAGGCGTTGTAGACCTGGATAAAAATCCAAAGTGGACTTTAAAACGAAGAATCGATTCAAATAAAAGTGAAGTTGAAAAGCTCAAAAATGCTGAAACACAGGACAGAATAAGCCAAGTAAAATTGAAATATTTAGAATTGAATGGACGCACCTTACAGATTGCTAGCATGCTCTTGAATAGGTTCGGGTCATTTACCAGGCTTTCAGACTCCATACTGAGAAAGCAAAGACTTCTTCAAATAAAGAAAGAAAAAGGTTTAGAACTTGAGGAAACCAGGTCTTCTTGCCAGTTTGCAAGAAGTGCACCACCTCCACCAATAGTTAGTCAGAATGAACCAATGAAGGCAATAGAAAATACGTCTCCAGCTGTGAGGATGAAAATGGAAAATGCCCAGTCTTGCAGTTTTGCTTCCCGGTCAGCAGAGTCGATTAACCATATTGAGAAGATACAAACTCAGATTCAGTCTATCCAGGGAAATCCCTCGGTGTCAGTCGATCCTGGTCAGTTAGGGCTTGTGCATCATTTTCCAGCACCTGACATGCCTGTTGCTTCCAATGTCACGCTTTCTGTTACTCCAAGAACCGAAATGATGAGTGAATTCCGAGAAACGCCGTCTCGTGGCAGTGGACCTAGAACGCCAGCCCGACCAGAAAGTGCCATGTCTCAGAATGACGAGGGCATCTTCACGCCACAGCAAATAAAGAAAGAACGACTAGAAGCCTCTAGCTCTCCTTTATCTCAGTGTGCCTTTTCACAGAATACCACTCCTTCACCTCGAATACCTACTTCAACACCAAATATGTCGCAGATTGCTGCCTTTTCACAGAATACCACTCCTTCACCTCGAATACCTACTTCAACACCAAATATGTCGCAGATTGCTGCCTTTTCACAGAATACCACTCCTTCGCCTCGAATACCTACTTCCACACCAAATATGTCGCAGATTGCTACAGTTAATAGTCTAGCTTTAGTTTCTGCAAGTAGCCAGTTAGTAACTGCACTCGCTAATCATAGGCATCATGCTGTAGCACCTGCTGCGTCTGTAAATAGCGGCAACTCTCAGATGCAGAAGGTGATGCAACACGCTGTATCACCTGCTGCATCTATGAACAGCAATAACTTGCAGATTCAGAAGGTGATGCAGATGCACCATGGTCAGATTGGACCACCCAACGTGACTGTTCCATTTCCTGCTGGTAATCAGAACTTTGCCAAAGTTGTAGTAAATAAACTGCCGCCGCCTCCACCACCCTCTGTTATGGGAAACCTAAACCCTCATCCCTCCAATGCAAATGTCATTGTGAGAGGTAACTATATGAATGTCCAACCTGGGGCGACTGGTGGACAAATATTTCAGAGATTTGTCCAGTCTTCGGTCCCATCCATAAACAATAACATGAACTCGTATACCTACAAACAGACTATGAATTCTGGTGGTACGATGCTGGTGAATAGCATTGGACAGAATTATGCCTTAGCAAACTCTCAAGTACTGAATCAACAGGTGCCTCGTGTTTATAACACTGGTAACATCCAACAAACTGTGCAGGTTCCGAATTCAGTCAACCAAGCACCTCCAAATGCAGCATATCTGATGCCAAATAATAAGGTGAGTAATGATTCTTTGATTTTGATGTAGAAATAATTCTCTGTTTTTAATGTGTGCATGACAAATTCTGATAACTTAAAATTGTTGATGAAAGTGCATGTTCAGGTGAAAATGCTTTGGCAACCTCCTCTCTACTTCCCTATACATATATATGACTGTATATATTATTCATAAGCTGCAATACTGGCACAATTTGAAAAATATGAATTTTGAGTTATGTCCATTCTCAACACTGTAAAATTGTTGTCTTTGCGGAATTTCTATGAAGCCTTTTTGTAATGCTCATCCAATTAAGTGTATGATTCCTGCATTTCAGTTTTTAAAAAAATCTTTAAACATGTGTATCTCAAAACTTTATTTTTTCAGCTCTGCCAATATTGCAGCCCACGAACAGTACTGTATTAATCTTTCATTTTATTTTAATCAAGTGTTTGTGTGTGAAGTTTATGTAATTTTTCTTCTTTCTTTATTATTAAGTTAGTGTTTTTTATTCTGCCAAATCATTTATTTATATGTTTCAAATCAAATTATTGTATATTTTGAATACTTATTTATTGGTACTTAATTACTTGAAAAATATTTATTCTATATTTTATAAATCCTGTGGCTAACTATTCAGTAATTTTTATCATGGTCGGGTTTGTGAAGGAAGGTTTTCTTGTTCTTCTGCGTTTATTTTCTAATATAATATTTGGGTCTTGTTCTATTGGCATGATATTAGCAGAAAGACGCATGTTATGACCAATATAGGCGCCGTATGAAGGGACAACTGCATCTTGGCCACTTTCACAGGCAAAGTTTGTTAATATCTGGTGCATCTGCTCGCAATTTGGTCACTGCCTCATTTACAGAAGTGGCAGCTGTAGAAGTGCTCTTATTTTGTGCTGATGATAATATTTATGCTTGGCAGCAGCTTATGGAAAGTAATTTTAGTTTTCAACAAATAATTCAGTGTCTTTTTTTTCTACTCTATAGAGAAATACAAATTTAAATCTGTTACATTTTTATGAATGTAATAATGTGTTTGGTTTCATTGCTTTCAGAATCTGCTTTTAGTGGAATTTCAAAATTTATTCTTGATTTAAAATTATAAATTGAAATTTACCTATCATTAAAAAAAAAAAAAAATCCTCACCCTTAAAAGGCAGTATAATGCGTTTTTAGCAGGTTGTTGATGGCGTTCACTTTGCAGACGGAAACAACCCCCCACTTTCATAGAATGCTTGAAATTCTGCTCTTGCTGCCATGCTCGAAGCTGCATGTATGTTTTTGGTTGATGATATTGCTTATATCTTGCAAACTTGTGATACAATGCAGCTAGACAAAAAAAGTTACTGGAATTTGTATTGTGCCACTAACATCACTTTTCCAATCGGCAGCTTTATAAAGATTTTTTTGCCTCCCTTTTGATATGTACTAATTTGAATTCCTTTATTCCATTGATATGCCTCAGGACTTTCTACTGTGTTATCCATAGGTTTTCTCCACTTTTATCTAGAATTCTTTACAATTAGACCACAGGTTCCCAACATGTGGTCTAGGGGTGCGCGAAATGAAAGTTGGTAATGGCGGAAACAAAAAAACATAAGGAACTAGCAGTATGCGCACGGCGTTGCCCGTGGAATCAGGGCTTCAAAAAAGTGCCCACAATGGCACGAAAAAGTTTTGAAAACTAAATCAAAACAAAAAAATACACATTATTGATATTCCTGCTTATTTTTCTTTGCGAATGACGTCACCTGCCGCGAAGAAGGTCACGTTGCAACAATGCATTGTGGGATGGTCCGGAGAAGCTCTCGCTGTTAAATCTCGCTATGAAAAAACTGTTGGAACCGATCAGGGAAAAATTAATTTTTAAAAAACGGAAAAAAGATATTTTAATAGTTCTTGTCTGAAATCCAACATAAACGTTCCATTTGTAGGCTGAAAAAAAAAATGAAAATTATAGAGATGTTAGAACGTCAGATGCAATAATTTAAAGAAATCTTTATTAAAAATTGCCATAAAAGTGACTGTTTTTCAAATTTTTTTCAAAATTCAGTATATTACGTTATAAATTTTCAAAATTAACTTCATTAGAACGAAAATCGCTTGCTCTTTCCGATGGTGTATCTATTTTTGTTGTACAGTTATCCGAAACCATGCTATTGAGAAATTAGTGCGAAAAATCACACAAAACATTAAATAAAAAATTTTCTAGATTAAATTTTAAAATTTCGGCTTCGAGGTGCATTCAGTCACCATTATGACTACCTGTGTGCCAAATTTCAAGCTTGTAAGTGCAATAGATTCGTCTGCATCGCACGCAGACATGCGCACAAACATTGCCTTTTATAAGTATAGATTAAAGAAGTTAAAGAATTTTGTTTCCATAAGTTAGTACTTGCTTTTTAATAGCTATACCACTTGGAAAGTTGATTATTACCGAGATTAGTTTTTAGCCATCTTTATAAGTTAATACGAAATTATTACAATTAGCCGCTCTCTCCGCCAGCACCCACTTTGCTCAGCACTACCCCTGCCACCTCGCTGCTTCGAGGCTCTCAGCCACTCCTTTTTTTCAGTTTTAAATACTGCATGAGGATCAGTGGAACAGACCCTAAAACCATAGTAGATTTCATATTCTTTGTAGATAATAGATTCCTTTAAAATTGTAAAATCTTTCAATAAACCTCATCTAGTTGTAATGTTTTGTATAACTTTTCATGAATTTCGGCATAAAAGTCATCAGATGCATAAATATAAATATATATGTCATCAATTGTTGTCTGTCCCCCCCCCCCATCCATTTTCGAACGACATCGAAAAGACACTACTCCTCTGTTCATTGTGTATTGGTAAGCCTTGTATAAATTTCCTAGCCCCGACCATTTCGACAATTATTTTATATGAAAGCTTATGACGTCTAGATGTATCATCAAGGGTCGCCTGCCCCCTCCCCCATTTTCGAACGAAATCAAAAAAACATATAGAGAATGTATGGTGGAGAAGCGTCTTTTCTATTTTGTTCAAAAATAGGGGAGGGGCAGGTGACCCATAGTGACATATCTAGACATTGTAACCTTTCAATTAAAAAAGAATTGTCGACATCCTTCGGGTGGTTGTTGCTGGCTGACTGTCCAAAGGTTTTTTCCCGTAGAGAATATACAGTGGGAAAGAGTTTTTTCGATTTCGTTCCAAAATGGGGGCAGGCGAACCTTGATGACATTTCTAGACGTCGTAAGCTTTAATATGAAACAAAAATTGTCAAAATCGGTCGGGTGGTTAAGGCTGGCGGACTTGGTGAAGAATTTTTTACCTAATTGTATTAAATATATAGATATTGTTCTCATTTGTTTTTGCGTGGAACTATTATTGTGTTGCAATAATATGTAAAATAATAAAGTCCAGCAAATGTTATTAATTTGAATCATTTGACTCTTAAGCTAAGCCAAGCCCCTAACATTATTGATAAAACCTCCTTTGCATAGATGGATGGTTGGTGATGCGAAGATATGACGATAGGGGGTACACAAAAATATAAAGATTAATAAAGGGGTACGCGAGGAAATGAAGGTTGGGAACCCCTGAATTAGACAATAGAAATATATAAACCTGTTCTTTGACACCATTGTTGTAGTTGCATTTAATAAAGCATCTTATGATATAAAGATTAGATATATCATTCCAAATTTCTTTAAAGCATTATTCAGTTTAATCAATTCTTAATTTCGAAATTAATTTGTAATTAATTAATAATTCTTATCTAAAGTAAGAACTCATTTTGCAATATTTAGCGTTTTTGCTGGTTATTCTTCCGAAGATTTTCAGTTCTCTAGGGATTCTTTGGGTCATGAGGAGTCAAGTTTTTGGACCAGAAAAAAAATTCCATTTTTATTAATTACATTAATAACATTACATTTTGCGCTTTTCTGGTTTTTTTTCTAAGAATTTTAAGGAATTAAATAATTGTTTGGTTGTAAAATTGGTTAATTTAACATAATCCAAGTAACTAGCATTCCAATGTTTGAGACATATTAATTTTTTTATTTAAGCAGTTATTTATTATTATTCACATTGTCTTCATCTCAGCCAGTGATGAGTAAATCGTAAACAGATAGCAGGACATTATTAACATTGTTTCCGTTAATTTTTTGTTCCAATATTGTGAAGAGTCTCAAGTCTATGTAATAATTTATTTAGTTACAGCTGTTAGTTTTCAAATGATTACATAGTGTAAACACTTTCTGGAGCAGAAATATAAATCTTCCTTTTCTGTATATTTGTGGGAACTTGTGTATAGAAAAGCACTGCATAACACTGAGTGGCTGAAACAGTAGGGACATCCTGCTTCACAGTAGTATTGAACCTCTTCATGGTTTGATGACGGCAGATACTCTTCTAGGCATGGACTGATTGCCAAAACTGTTGAAGAGGAATATTAGCTAATGCTAACAGTATGGCAGCTTTCAATTTTCCACAGATTAGATAGTGGTATTTTGGAACTGTGAAAAGAAGAAATCTCAACTGTTAAGACATCCTTTTCCCATACTTCTAATATCAAATGTTGGTTTTCTTTGGTTCACAAAAGCCACATTTTTTTAGTTCTGCAGTGAAATTAATGGTCGCCAACTAACCAATTTTTTATACGATCCATTGTATAGAGTGGGTAGATATGCTTTGCAATGGTTCTCAGTTGTATAGCACTGCAATTTGTTTTGTTGCAGCTCTTCTGTAATTGCACATAGTATTGTGATCCTCTTATACATAGCTTTGCGGTCTTGAGCTTGTAGCAAATCCATAGTCGCATGAAAGAGGACTGTTTCTTCATACAGTTAGTACGTTCTTAGAACACGGGGAAAGTTTTTTAATACTAAGCTTACTTCGAATGTTTAGATGACCATTTATTTTCCAATCACAGTTTCAATGTGTGGGTAATGTGTCAGTTGGTACATTAAGTGTTAATCATCTAAACCATGCATAATGAACCAATTTTTTTAAAAAAAATTGCTAACAACCAAAGAAAAGATATTGAAAACTGTATAATTGGCATTGTGATCAATTTAAGCATTTTTTTGTCATAAGGGGGTGGGTTGAGGATCTCTAAAAATGGTGGGTTTGCATGTGAGAGCTATTTGTATATTTACCCTGATTTAATTTTGATGTTTAATTTTAATATTGCAAAAAATCTTGAAATATAATTTTGTCTCATTTAATATTATGAAAAGCTTAGTTATGTATTGTTTTATAAACAAAAGATATAATGCAAGTTATTAGTTCTTAAATGTACCATGTACCATTTGATAACATTTTTTGAATTTGAATGTTCATTTATCTTTTCACGATATTTTATTTATGACTTGTATTTGAGTACAACAAAGTTTTGTTAGGAAAATATACACTTTAGTAGAAATACATCTTTTTATTTGTTTAAAAAATTGTCTCTCCCACCTTTTAAATGGTTTGAAATTTACGTGTCCATCTCGTCTTGACTTCTGCCCACCACCACCACTTATTTTTCTTGTGATTCTGCATTAATTTAAAACATCCTTTCATGATATCTATTGTATTGTGTTTATCTTTAATCGTCAAACTTGCAGAAAAATCGGTAATTTCTCAGAGTTCAAGAACATAGGATTTCCATCACTCTTTTTGTGAAAATATAGAGGAAATTATCTGCGTATGACAAATGGCGGGGACGAGGTAAAAAGTGGGGGGGGGGGGGCTGGCACTCCCCACACTTTTTGCTGAAAAAATAAAATTTTTATTTCATTTTAGCTGCCTAAAATTAGAAATTCAAAAAAAAGCTAATAGTGTTTGGGAAAGCTAGCTAAATTTTTAGATTTTGCTGACAACCCCCGTCCAATTCCGGGGTACTTTTAAGTGTATATATTTTTTGCCATCCAATTTCTACCACTGCTTATCATTTAGTCAAGAGATTTCCCCAAATCGATCAGTTTTGCACATATGCCTTAACCCATTAACGGCTTGATTTAAAGCATAGATTTCACTCTGGGGGTCTGTGGGGATGCAGCCCCCCCAATCTGAACCAGAATTCATCTGTTTGTTCTTAATTTCCTTTTTTGAAAATAATAATAGAAATGTGATAACATTGCTTTCTGGTTTCTACTTTTTCCTACTTTTCTAGTCATTAAACTTGTACTTGTAGCAATGATACGGTCGAACATTTTTTGGCTAGTCATTTTATTGTATTTTTTTAAAATTAAATTATTGAAAGTATTGTAGTATTTTCTATGATTCTTATTGTCAGGTGAGGAAAGTTAAAGTGTTTTGGTTTGCATTAGCCATGAGGTTTGACTTTCGTCACGATGATACAAAATTTTTATGACCTCAACCCCCGACCCGAATCGTGGAGTAGCCAATGATTTCAATAAATTTCTATTAAATCATGTTTAAAACACCAAGATTGAGTTAACTTTGGAATAAAATTAAATTCGGAGAATTCCCACCCCCCGCCCGAAAAATATCAAAAAATCAGTAGAAAATAATTTTTTAAACTTTTTTAGATAAATATTAAGTTTTAAAAATATATTAAAATATAAAAAAAATGAAAACCACTTTCTAATTTCTTACATTACCTCAAAAATAAATAAGAAAATTTCTGAATGATGGCATTTTGACTTTAAAGTCTGTCCAACTGGTAGTAATGCTTGTTGGAAACTGTTTAGGAGATTGGTAATACCCATTGACTTCATAAACAGAGTGAAAAAGAAACAATGGAGTGGTTTCAATAAAGAGAGAGAATTATCATTTCTTTTTTGTTTGTAAGACAGTTTTTGATGGTATTCATTCTTGCATCAAACTATCACCAAAGCCCGCATGTAAGATTTTGACCCTTAACCTCCGAGAGCTTTCTTGTAATACTCACCCATAAGACGATGGAAAATTAGGTGAAATTCTAAAATGTTTATAAGGATGAAAACTTAAACTAAACATTTAAAACTGGTTATTTAGATATAAATTCAATATATTTAGTTGATTTATAATTTTATAAATGAAATTAATTTTTATAATATTAGGATATGATCAACAATGATACTGCAATATTTGATAAAGAAAATTACATCGATGATAAATAAATGAAATTAAAACTGAATTCTTTTCATGTCCCCGTAGCGGGGTATTTCATTTTTTCTATGGCATAAGTGTTTTGTCCCCATAGTGGGGCCTTTCGGCTGTTAAGGGTTAATCAGCAAAGAATTGTGATTCTATAGAAGGCCTATTCCACGGTAATGTATGTGACAATCATTCTATAAGATATGTATAAATATGTGATATGTGTATGTATAAATGTAGCAAAAAGACAAAAATATATTTTATTACACAGTTTAAAAGGAAATCTGGTAAACAGTAATGAAAATCATATTTATATTCAAATTTTGATGGTATTTTTACATTCTTTTTAGTTAGTCACGTATGTGACAAAAAACAGAAGCGTGATTTGACAACACTAACTTTTTTTGAAAAATTCAGTGAATTATACGCATGAAATATGTTAAAAAAATTTTTGGCATTAGAAAAAGAATTGACAAAGCCAAATTATTAGCTATTTTAAATATTATTTTATTTTACAATTTTTAACAAAATACAATTTTGCTGGTCATGTATGTGACATGCAGTCATGTATGTGGCATCGTTCAATTTTACATAACTGAATTCGGAAATATTACAATATTGCGACTGTTAATTATGGGTGTTGGCAACACTTCAATTATATCATCATGTTGAATAATTCCTGTATTATTTTCTTGATAAATGAAGTTAAGTATTGACACTTGCTTTAAGAAAACTACATTGATATCAGTTTCATCTAAAGCAGATACTTGCGCAACATAGGGCTTCCATGATCTTTTCCCAAACACTTTTACTAGTACAAACATGCCAAGTGAAATATTTACAGATGAAGTGTGATTTTCTGCAGATGGTTGGGTACTTTTGAAACATTGATCTGTATTTTCACAATAGCATAACTCTTGTATAGGAGTATCCAAATTTTGTTGGCTGGTAAACAAACAGATGTGGTCATCAGAACTTTTAATGATATGTGCTTTTTTAATTCCGGGAACATCTTTGGCTAAATTCCAATTAATCTGGGTTTTATCTATGTCTTTCTGTAACATAGAAATGACAGTAATGTTTGGTACTACTTTTGAAGCAACTGTAGCAAAGTCGATTGCATTCTGTACTATGGCTCTTCTTGCCTTCACTTCTGCATATACTCTGGATTTAGCAGTACCACCTATACCATCAACAACTCCCTTTCCATGGGAAGTTGCTGAATATTTCCATTCGAAACCTGAAAAACGCTTTTGTATTTTGGATAACAAAAAAAGAAAGTAACAAATAAATTTGTTTTTAAACTCGCTGGATGGGCCATCACTCCAAATGATCAATTTTGGTTTATTTGCTTGAAATTTAATAATTTCAAGAAGTTTTAAAATGAAAGCAGACACAGATAGCTTAGATTTATCTTTGGTATCACTTACAATAAGATAACAGTGGGTTTTTTGATTATTTTCAAACAATACAGATGTATACAAAGTTACATTTTCCCTGCTCCAAAGTGCAGATTGTATTTCATTTTGCCACTCACATGAATAACTCATAGCAAAATCTACTTGCAATACAATAGTATCACTTTGCTTTATATCAGATTGAAAGGCATCAGCTTGGATCTGTTTAATTTTTACGTGTTGCTTGAAACTTTGAAAGTTTGCTAAAACATTATCAGTCAATTCAGCTACACAACCATCATTCGTTTCCTTAAAGAAATGCTTATTTTCCGACTGAACCCATTGATGCCACTGAACATTAGAAGCATTATTTAATCCCTTTTTGCCAATAAAACCTAAAAGCAATTCTCCAGCATTACATTTATCACAATTTGTTTCCCAGCACTCCGATCCTGAGTCTGAATTGCAGAGTACTTCTTTCCAAAAATCATTGTTGTAGTTAATATTTAATCCCTTTAACAACAGAATAAAATTCTCATGACTCTTGCATTTACACTGGTCACTAGGAGTGTCTTTAACAAGAAGAACATTTTTTGGTCTTAAACTGCAAAACTTCGAATATCCAATATTAATGCTTGGATTTTCTTCTTTAAACAAAGCAAGTGCTTCTTTCATGTTTATTGTAAGATAAAGCTTACGAACCCTTTTTTTAATACCATTTTCCCAAATTGTCATTTCGTCTTGCATTCCTGGAGCAGTATACGCTATGTCTGTTCGGCATAAGAATTCTGCCACAAGTTCTTTGTTTGGATTATCATCACTAACATTAGGCTCTCTTTCCTTTTGTAGTTTCAAACCCACCTTTTTCACTAAATTGCTCACAACAACCATTCGCTTTCGAGGTGAGGTTGGTAAGGCTTTCCAAGTTTTCTTTACTGCTTTGCCAAGAGTTTGGGGAATTCTGTAAGGAGATTCTTTTGAGGTAGTCACAGTAAAAGTATTCAAACTTGAAAATTTAATACAAGTATTTAACTTCTTGGCTGCTCTGCATTTCCTCTGCCTTTCTCTAGCAGCTTCTATTTGTTTCTTTTTCTCTTTTTTTGTCATAGTTATTGCCTTTCTATCTCTTAACTTTTTTTGCCTTAACCTTTCTTTCTCTTTAAAATTAGTATCATTTCTTTTTTTTCTCATAATATCTCTTCTGTTTAGCATTATTCTTCGTTCTTTTTTCATCATCCATATTTTATGCTTCAAATAACAAAACTACATAAAGATGTTTATAGATTGTAAAAACTCACTTGCTACACACTTTAAACACCATGTGCTGGATTTAAAACAAACAACAAGTTTTAGTTAGAAAAGTAGCAAGTACTGCCATCTGGTGAGATGAATTTAAAACATTTTCTATGCATTTCACAATTTCATGTCACATACATGACTGCTTCAAGTCACATACCTAACCACAATGTCACATACCTGACCATTAAAAATTATAATTTAAATATAATATTTTTTAAATTTTTGGATGTAATTTCATCAAATAGTATGATTATATTTTGTAAATAATAATTTACAATTTTATCTCAATTTAATGACATAGAAAACAAAAAAACATGCAATAATGGTCATGTTTGTGACTCCCCACAACCTTGATAAGTTTTGATTGTTTAAAAAATATCAAAATAATCAGTATTTTGTTATGTTTTGATATATTCTTACTAAAAATATATTAGTAATTGAAAATTAAAATATGATGGGTACCTATATTAAAAGTGAAGGAACTGTAGTAGCCTTAAAGAAATACACTAATAAAACAGACCATTTGGAATTTTTGGCATATGTCTTGAAATATGCTATTTATGATGAGACTAATATTTTTAAACAAAAATAAAGTGAATTACAAGAAAGATCAGATATTTTTCATTAAAAATATGTGCCACAGTCATGATAATATATAAAAAAAATTTTTGCCCCTTGGTTTCAAAATCCGTGGAATGAGCCGTCTTTGAATGACTAATTCTGTAAATTTTTTACCTGTAACATACTGAGTAGGTTCCCACGATCCATGGAAATCCTTGAACACTCCTGAAATTTTATTTGCCTTACTCAGGGCCTGGAAAAATACTTGATTTTTCATTAGGCTCTTGAAAAGTACTTGAAGAATAAGCAAAATGTCCATCCAATAATTTTTGGGACAGAAGAGAAAACCAGTTTGTGACTAGATTTTGCCTTGAGAATTCCACCAACAGAAAAAAGGGCGTTTGTATGGGAATGCTGTTAATCATCAATCTTTTCTCTCTCTGTATATTCAAAGACACCTTAATTTGACAATACAGTGAAAGCTACAGAGGGTATTTCTCCATCGAGTAAAATAGTCCTGCAATTATCTTAATGTATTTTGAAAGTAACTGATATATTTGAACTGAACTTTGTTTTAAATACCAATAACCGATTTTCTCTGCAATAAAATCTATTTTCAAAGTATATTTTATTTGATTTCATAGAGCCAGGGAGGTATGTTCATGTGAACATGATAATTCAAAAATTTAAATAGCTAGATGGATAAAATTTGGTACACAGTTTTATCATTAGAATTGTAGATCTGGATCAAATTTTTATTTGAAAAATAAAAATGCAAATGATTCATTTGATTTAAATTTATCATATGCATTTTGTAATTTTATGGTCCTTGAAAAGAAATTTGGAGTAGGATTGGTTTTATATAATTGTTGTAAGATTATTTGCAGTGTGGCTAGTTAACTCCTTAATTACGAGTGACTTAACACCTTAAG